>SNQJ01S0023384.1:173763-198960 GCA_010110895.2 Picea sitchensis
CCACAAAGGGGATAATAATATTCTTTGCAGTTACACAATATTTTAATAGGGGGTTCATTATTTCAAAATGACCCAGATCTCTCCTTGATGAAATAATAAGCCCCATCCTAATCCCAAGGAGAAATCAATTAATGAAAGAAGGACCGGTGGTTGAACAATCGACTACCCCCTTAAATGGAAGCATGGAGGGTCTGGCCAAGGAGACAGAAAATTGTCAGCTTGAAGTACCATAGAGGAAGGTTTTTCCTGCAAGCCCAGACTGATCCAAGTTTCCTTCTGACAGAAGGAACAAGATAGGTGGAGAACCTTCCGAAAGGGGAGAAAAGGAGTGCAAAAAGAATACACACAAGGACAGACAAGAGAAGACACACGGCGCTGGAAAAGATGTGCCCAAGCAGCAAGACATGGCATTCGATGTTGTCTAGTATTTTTATTATAAATACATCAGATGAATGATATGATAGGGTTGAATGGTTGAGCAAAGATCCATTTTTGTAATATTTTGACAACACAGAGTTGTTCTCTGGTTATGTATGAGACTTGAGACATTTTCATTAATAGAATTCAGTTTACTTTCATCATCTTGTTTCCTATTATTTTGAAATGCTCATGCTTGGATGATCCATATGAGATGTTGTGGTTGTGTTATAATGGAGTTTTGATTATAATGTTGCTATGAATTTTTTTCAATGCTTTAAATTTTAAGTTCAAGAAGTTCTTGTGACTGAGTTTTTCTTTTCCTAGCTGCTTGAAGGCATGATGATTATAGCATACCTATCCACCTTCCTCACTAAGTCTTCCTTCTATTCACCTTTATCCTTAAACCACTGACTGAAGTTAATCAAAACCTCATTTTCTTATGCATGCTAGCCCATATTTTTGTGTTAAAACATTCTTATGTTGAGATTTGTCCATTTGACCTTTAATCATTAATTTACCTTCACAAACCTTTTGATGGGTACTTGGCTTATCCTCTTGAAATATGAGGGTGATTCTCAGTGCTAACAGGTTGTATTGAACGTATGAACCGTCGTGCACTGTATATGCAAGTATGATGTTGTAATGGCCAGTGAATTTTAGTTATTCTAAATGAATGTCACAAGGCAAGATGTAAATATGCTTTATCAAGTCACCAAATTAAACTACACCACTTCTTGCAATCAAATTCACACTTGTAGGAATGGAAACACACTTTTGTAGGAAAGTAAATGTCACACTTGTAGGAAAGTAAATGTCACATGCATCAAAGGTGACTTGTTCAAGTATTAAAATGATCTTGATTAATGTGAAAGATATATGATGGCTCATGTATTGAGATGCAAAAAACCTCAAGTTGGTCATATCATGAACAGATGTTGAAAACAAAAGAAATAAAATAACATGAATTGCAAACAAAACAATTGTTAGCTAGAAAGATAGATGTTTTAATGTGAGTGTAGAGTTGCAACAACATGAGTTGCAACATAGGAACTATTAGAGTTACAACAAAGTATTGAAAAGAGGAGTTGCTGGAAATTAAAGAAATAGATAAGAGATGCTACAACTAGACATTCATTAATCAGAAAACAAGGCTCTGCAATATCGGAATGGAGTGGAAACAACATGAGTTGCATCAATAGAAAAATACCAGAGTTATAGAAAAGTGTTAAATATAGGAATTGATGGAAATAAATGAAATATATAAAAGATGTTGCAGTTACTTCTATACAATACATGAAGATACAAATTGTGTTGAGCTAAGGAGGGGGGCCTACCTCCTTAGACAAGGTATTGGTTCAAGAATGCAGTAAGGCGCTAATTTCTCAACAAACCATCACTTGGACAAGAATAAAATGAAACTTATGTTGTAGAAAAATGCACAGATCAATACAATGTCACTAAATTTCTTCTGCCTCTTCTATGTTTTGTTCTTCCTAGATCAAAGAGAAGGGGTATTTATACATAATATTTTCTTCCTAAATTAATCAAGGGAATCGATGGCAAACCATGAGAATTGGGTTTTTCCATCTCGTTACATCATTTTCTTTGAAAGATAGCAAATATTGGGCACATGTTGATTTAATCATTCATATGGAAAGTGGTGGTTGAGTCGTTCATTCCTTTATGGGCACCCAATTTCCTTTGTCATTTTCTTGAATGAAGGAGTTGGTTGTTTGACTTCCTACCGATCCCAGGATGGTATCATGTGTGATTTACTAATGCGTTATTACAACGGGCACGAAGTTACAACACCCATTCTCAGAGTTGTATCAACGGTCATGTAGTAAGAGTCGCAACAATGGTGAGGCAAGAGTTGCATCACATTGAGAGTCGCAACAATGGAGAGTTTAAACAATGGTACTATAGTGAGATTCACAACAAGAATTGCATCAAAGTGAGAGTCGCAACATGGAGAGTTGCAACAAGGGAAAGAGTTGCAATAATGGTGTCAGCAACCTAGATTTTGCAGCAGTTATGCTCGAGCAAAGAGTTGCAGCAACTCATATTCATGAGTTTTATATCTTGTGTTGGGAAGGTGAATGTGCATCCTTGTTCCTATATACCACTATTAGCACAGAAAGGTAATAATCTCTTGAAAATGCATAAGAATGAGTATTGAAATTGCATGTTGAGAGAATAATTATACCTTGACCAAAAAAACATCATTATGAATGAAAAGGATACTAATATGGAATGGAAATGGTAAAAAGGGTGTACAAAAAGTATTGGATGGGTTCTACAAATATGTCAATTTGATCACCCATCATCTCTCACATATGAATTCATTGCATGTCCCCATGCAATCAAACAATTATTTTGAGTCTGAGAGGGTGAAACTCTCTTGGAGGTTGTTGATGCAATAATCAATTTTCCTTGTAGAAACTTCTTCCTCATGTTGGTAGCCTTCTATAATTTCATCAATACCTTCTCCTAATTTTTTCCCTATTGGTTCTTCTGTAACAACAGGTTCCTTCTCTTTTATTTCCATTGTTTCTTTATCTTGTGCCTCCACTGTTGGTTTTGGTGTACCAGCAAGGTGACTTTCCCTTTCTGGTTCTTATGTGACAGCAGGGGAATTTTCCTCTACTGGTTATTGTGTGTCAACGAGGTGAATTTCCTATGTTGGTTCTTGTGTGACACCGGGGTGACTTTCCTCTATTTGTTCTGCAACAATGGATCTTGCTTCTTGGGGAAGGTATTCTAACCTATACAAACACCTTTTCTTTCCGAGTTCATTTCCGAACAACTTGAGAGAGGTTTGAAGCTTCTTGTTCTTCTTCTCAATCATCTTATTATTCCTTAAAAGTTATATATGCAAAGGGGTACTTATCATTTTAGATTTCTTTATCTTGGCCAATTTTAGGGTAGCAGTGGTCTTGTTTGCTTCTGGATTTGTAGCTTCTTCATCATCTAGGTATACATCCAGAATTGTAACAAGGCCTTCTCCTAAAGTTCCCCTTATTGGTTCTTGTGTAACAACAAGGTGTTATGTCCTCATATCCTCATCAAGCACAGGTTTGGTAGATTTTTGAGCATCCCCCTTCATATCAACAAGGTGACATTCCCCTGTTGGTTCTAGTATGACAATAGGATCCTTCTCTTGGGTTTCAAATGTTTCTTCATCTTCTTTCTCCTCTACTTCTTATTGTGTAACAACAGGGGTTTTAATTTTCCCAGTTACAACATTGTATCTTTCCCTCTTCTTCATTCGGGTAGGTACATAAGCTAGCCTTTTCTTCATCCTCCTCAGTCTTCTAGTTGTGGGTTTTCTCCTTGTTACCTATATGTCTCTCTCATGGCTGCGTTCATCTCACTAAGGATCTACAAAAAAAACCTCAGGGGTTTCTTCTTTAGTGGGTAGAGTTCTTAGAGTTACAGTAATATCGATCTCTAGAGTTGCAACAACTACAACCTCCATAGCAACAACAATCATGACCTATAGAGTTGCAGTAGCCACAACCTTTGGAGTTGCATCGTCATTGTCTTGTGGTGGAGTTTCAACAACTGTGATTCCTCTTAGCGGGGTTACAGTTGTTTTTGGTTCCCTTGCCACTTCGCTCCATGTCCTGCCCTCCTTGTGTAGTGCATGCTCAACCAGAAGTTTTATGGGATTGTGGTGTGAGAGGGATTTCCTAGGGTGGACATATTTATATGTGTGTGTGGCCATGGTCTGTAGTGTCCTCCAAAGAAAAAATGGAATATTAACCATCCTACCATGTCGTAGGTGGTCAGTAAGAGAATATGTTGTATATATACGACCCCATAACTGCCTTCACAAGTGATGTACCACTACACCACCATAGAAACACCTTGCCATGGACTCAATTGTGAGGTTTTGTCGAATATCATTCCTTTCTTAACCAGGGCTTCTCCTAGCTCAAGGAACTTCTCCAATATATCAGGCTTTGAACTTCATGGACAATACCAAAATTCCCCTATCTGAGGAAGCTTGGTTACTTCATCTATCGCCTCCTATGTCACATGTACCATTGTTCATGCCACTTCGGTCCTGATTTATTTGGAATTAATGGAAAATTTGTGTGTCACGTTGTCTTCTTACCCTCGTAGCCTACTTAAGTACTCCATCTAGCCTCCATGTTGAAAAATATATCTGATATTTTCATATGCCTTTAGAAATAACGTCTTTGTAGGTTCCCTACAATTCAGTGAGCCCCTCATTCTTCCTACTCAAAGCTCAAGAAAATTGTGGCTGCAAAATGGAATGAATGGTCCAGAGGGTGGAGATTTTGAAATATGGAAAGGAATGATTTTATGAAGGGGTAATCATGTCGTAGGTTAGGAAATTATGAGTTTTTGATGAGGCAGTGAGTGATGCAATCAGGTCATGAAAATGCCAATTCGTTACATGGTTCAAGAGATGTACCTTCTAACTTACCATATGTGGTTGTGATGGCACATACCTTTTTCGTGATGACGTTTTGGCCCTACTGGAAAGATAGGATCCTCATCAGTATCGAGAGTTGTTTCATTAGTCCAGAGTTGTGACAATAGAGCTCCTAAGTTGCAACATCGTTTAGAGTTGCAACAATGTTTGGAGTTGCAGTAATGTGCAGCGCTGCAGCAATGTTCTAGAGTTGGAGAAATATGCGGACTTGCAACAATGTTTCTGAGTTGCAACAATATGTGGAGTTGAAGCAATGTTTCAGAGTTGCAACAACAGTTCTCTAGAGTTACAAAAATGTTCAGAGTTGCAACAACGTTCTAGAGTTGTAGCAACATTTCTCTAGAGTAGCAGCAACATGTTGGCAAGAACTGTAGCTCGATAAGGTGCCACAGCAGGAACCATCTTTACCCAAATTAATTGTTGGTACTTTGGTAGTGGAGTTACAGTATTGACATTCATAGTTGCAGCAAAAACATTCCATATTTGGAGCACTAGGGATACAAAATGGAGTTGCAGCAATAACATTCTTCTCCCCTACATGTCCTAAAAATACTTTATTAGTAAAAAAAACTTATCATCAGAAGGATCCTGACATAACCTCCATGAAATCATGAAGTTCCCTTCTTGTTTTTTAACATGTCATGTGCTAGCATAAGATAATTTTCAAAAAACATGCCCCCATGTATGACCCTAAGGGTTTTCATATATGGTATTCTTCTTCTTATTATTATTTTTTTAAGGAATGAATGATTCAACAGGGGTTTCCACCTTGTTAACAATCCCCAGATCATTGTCAGTCCATCCACTAGTGATCCTCTTCAAAAAGGATTCCTTGGATAGGAGTATATGATATAACTGAAGCTTGTGTCCATTTTCCATTAGAGTATTTCTCTCTCCATCAATAGTACGAAGTTTTATGGCCCCATTTTCATATACAATATCAATCTCATAAGGCTCAAGTCATCGAGTGTGGAACTTCCCTCTGAAATTTTTGAACTTGGAGTCAAATAACAAGGCCCAGTCTCCAGCTTTAAATTTATTCTTCTTAATGAAATTTTCATGCCATCGAGCTCTTTGATGTTGCATTTTTGTTGTGTGGTGCAAGGAATCCTAGCAAAGTTCATCCAATTCATTGATATGGAGGAGTGTCTGCTTATAAGCTTCAGATAAATCTATTCTAATTTGTACAAATATTCTAAGTGTCTGGATCTTTGTTTCAATCAACAATAGTACTCTCTTTCCATACACTAATTCATATGGGGTGTAGTGAGTAGTAGTCATCCATGTTGTTTGGTAAGCCCATATAGATTCAGGGAGTTTGTCATCCCATTCCTTGAGGTGTAGTTTAACAGTCTTGGTGATGATAACCTCAAGAATCTTTTTTTTCCCTTCTACTTTCCCATTGGCCTACGGGTGATATGGTGTGGTAACCATGTGTTTGATATTGTATCTGTCCAACAAGTACTTAATGAGCCTTGAAGTGGATTGAGTCCCTCCATAAGTAACTATTTCTCGAGGTATCCTGAACCTAGTGAAGATTTATTCATGAAGAAATCCTATTACCAATTGTTCTGTCGCGATTAGGATTGCCTTGGCTTCCATCCACTTTATGACATAATCTATGCATAATAGGATGCAGTAGTTATGGTGGGAAGGAGAATTCATTGGTCCCAAAAAATCTAGGGCCCATTTATCAAATGTTCTTGTAACGTCCCTCGGCCATCAACCCCACGGTCGGGCAAACGCTACTGTGCAGAACAACACTACTGTAACACATTATGCATTCTAATGAACTTAAACACATAATTACTGCTAGCATTTCAGAGTTAATGGAAATAACAATAATTCATATGCACAACAAAATACATGATAACATTGTAAGAATCACAGGTATGCAATTTAATTAATTATAGAATTACAAAACATAGTGACACTTATCTTTGAAACTGTCACGCACCACCAACTGCATGTAGACCTTCCACGAACCTCCCAGCCTTAGACCACGCTGCTCATCACTCTTAGTAGTAGGTCACCCCCGAGATGGGACTAAGCTCCACCGGGTAAGGAATCCTAGGCTAGGTAAGGTTTACAGGAAGAATACACGTAAAAGAAGGAGGATTCTCTCCCAGGAAACACTTATGCCCACTGCCCACAGACTCTCCTTCCCCACATGCCTGTCCCACCCCAGGAGTATACACCTTCTCTATCACCTAGACAGTCCTTCAGCTGCTAACCTCCCTTGCCTTGGGCTTCAACAACAGACCGGACCAAAAATACCCAAGCTATGTGTCAGCTACAGGGTTCCTTCCAGGAGCTCTCTCCTTCCGCTGTGCACTCTCTCACCCGGAGAGAGTCGCTCATAGGCCTAACAACCTGCTTCTTCAACCACAGCCATATCTCTCACCTGGAGAGAGTGTTGCACATAGGCCTGACAACTTGCTTCTTCAGCTTCGTTCTAGCACAAGGGGGACAACAGTAAGGCTCAACAAGGAACAAATGACGGTAGCCAATCACACTCATCCAAGGGACTGTGTGGCCACAACAACCCACATTTAACACACACACGGCATAAACAATTATGGTATGCTCAGGTTTCTTAGAAGACATCAACCCAAGCAGTTAAGCATGAACTCAAATTTGCAGTGTGGATAAACCCAAGTTCACAGGACACACAGGTCGGCCTTTCCCTCCCGAATGATTTCTCAAATGTGTGTAGTTATGCAGAGGTCCAACGCAAAGGTAAAATGGGTACATACTGAGGGTGCGTCGTCTTCCCATGAAAACATCACAGGATGGCCTCACAGTTTCGGGTTTCAGAGTTGCATGAGGTATGCCAAGGTTGAATACAGAGGCCATGGGATTCACGGTTTAGACAGTCGACGGTCGAATGGAGGAGGAACCCCCAACATAGCTTACTTCTCTAGTTTTAATTGCATGCGCCCAGGTCGACACTTGTCTCCCTGGGGCTACATGTTTCCCATATTGCACATGTTCCCCTTCCAGGAACTTAGGATAAAACATATACATTTTCACAACTTTGGAATAATATTTAATTATTATTCCCAAGGACTTAAGCCCTCACGATTAGCCCCTCTTCTAACCTTTCATCCCCCTCTCCCTTACCCAGGCTTTGTGGAATCTTAGTCCCCCATCACTCATTCATCGTGATTAGTCCACACACAGAGATGTTTTTGTATTAATATTGTGCATAATTACATTTACAAAAATCAGGCTCCTGGCCCTCAACACTTAGGCTCCCTGGCCTAAATAACACATAATCCCACTAGCTTATATAAACTTGGCTCACCAGCCTATAAAATAAAATTACAATTCATAATACAATTGGGGCACGTCCTTGGGGTATTACAATCCCCTCCCCTTATTTTTGCACTGTCCTCAGTGCAATTTTCACACAGTATTCGCAAGATTTCCAAAATCTTCAAAAAGATGCGAGTATTCTGCCCGCATAGCATCTTCATGTTCCCATGTTTCATCCTCAGGACCGTACCAGGTCCATTGGACCTTTACAAGTCCTACGGCTTGATTCCAGAATTGTTTGTTTTTCCTGTCCAATATGCGCACATGATGCACTTGTAGGACACCTTCTTATTCCACCTGAATCACATTCCAATCGATTACATGATTAGCATCAGGTATATATTTCTTAAGAAATGAAACATGAAATACATTATGTACAGTCATGGATGCAGGTAATGCAAGCATATATGCAACTGGCCCAATCCTTTCCAGGATTTCAAATGGCCCACAAAATCTAGCTGCCAACTTGGCGCAGCTTCCTAGCTTCAGGGAACTCCTATTAGCTTTCACTTTTAGGAAAACATGATCACCCACTTTGAACTCTCTGTGGGTTCTGTTCTTATCGGCATAAATTTTCTACCTGTCCTGGGCAGCTTTCAAATTCAGCTTAATTTTTATCATTTGGTCCTCCATCTCCTTGAGAAACTCTGGCCCAACTACTGCTCTATCAGCTGGATTATCCCAGCTCACTGGAGTATTGCACTTTCTTCCATAAAGTGCTTCAAATGGGCTCATCTTCAACGATGCATGATACCATTGTTGTAGGCGAATTCTACCAAGTGTAGGTAGTCTTCCCATCTTTATGGTTTTCCCATCACATACATTCTAAGTATGTCTTCTATTACTCTGTTCACCCTCTCTGTCTGTCCATCAGACTCAGGATGATAAGTTGTACTAAATTTCAGATTCGTTTTGAATCCTTTCCAAAAATTCGAGGTGAATTTTGGGTCTCTGTCAGACACAATCGTTTTAGGAATTCCATGCAATCGTGCCACTTCCTTTCTGAAAATATCAGCAACATTTGCTGCCTTGTGAGTAGTTTTCAGTGGAATAAAATGGGCAGATTTTGTAAGCTTGTCCACCACCACCATGATCGAATCATGCAGCTTGCTTTTTCTGGGCAATCCTGTAATAAAATCCATCGTTATTGCTTCCCACTTCCACTTAGGAATGGGTAAAGGTTGAAACAACCATGCTGGGTGCCTATGCTCAGCTTTAACTTTATGTCACTCCATACATCTGGCAATGTATTCAACAATATCTCTCTCCATACCCAGCCAAAATTAATGGCTCTTGACTGCTGCTACTGTTTTCTGATATCTAGGGTGCCCTGCATAAGGCACATTATGCATCTCCTGCAAAATCATCTATATCAAGCAATGGACATTGGGTACAAAAATTTTGTTCTTGTACAATAGTATTCCATTTTTTTCCAATTTATAAATTTCCATCTTCTGTGGCATCTTACCCTGTTATAGCTTGGCTACCAGTTCTCTATACTGTAGATCTACATTTGCAGCCTCCAGAATTCTACTTTTAATATCAGTCTGATACATGCTAATGGTTGTAGCATGTAATTCATGTGCCCTCCTACTGAGTGCATCAACCACTTTATTCTCCTTTCCTTTGCTATGCTTGATCTCAAAGTCCGACTCACATAGAAATTCTAGCCACCTACTTTGTCTAGCGTTTAAGGTTGGATGATCAAACAAATATTTCATACCTCTATGGTTTGTTCTGAGTTCAAACCTCCTTCCCATGAGGTAATGTCTCCATTTCCTCAGAGCGTGAACGATTGTTGCCAACTCCAAATCGTGAGTGGCATAATTCTTTTTGTGCTCTTTCAACTTCCTAGACTCATAACAAATTACAAATCCATTCTGACTGAGAAATCCTCCCAACCCTTCTTTACATGCATCTGTGCACACCATGAAATCCACATTTGGATCTACAATCCTCAAGATTGGAGAGCTGGTTAACAACTGCTTCAATCGCTGGAAACTCTTCTCACACTCTTGATTCCACTGAAACCTTTTCTCCTTCCTTTGTAAGGAAGTGATAGGGTGAGCTATCTTTGAGAACCCTGTAATAAACCTTCTGTAATAACCAGCCAATCCCATGAAGGATCTAACTTCCATTATGTTCCTTGGCGCTAACCATTCTCTAATGGCTTCAATCTTCTCAGGGTCTACCGCTATCCCATCCTTTGAGATAATATGTCCCAAGTAATGGATCCGTTCCAGATAAAACGAGCACGTTCTCAGCTTGGCATATAGTTGGTGCTCTCTTAGCACCTACAACACCATCCTCATATGTTGTTCATGTTCTTCTTCGGTCCTGGAATACACCAGAATGTCATCCAGGAAGACGATGACAAACTTGTCTAGATAGTCCCTGAATACTCAATTCATCAAGCTCATAAAAACAACAAGTGCATTTGACATCTCAAACGGCACCATTGTGAACTCGTAATGACCATACCTTGTTCTAAAGGCAGTCTTGTTGATGTCTTCATCTTTTATTCTTACTTGGTGATATCCTGATCTTAGATCTATTTTCAAAAAGATCTTTGCATCTGTCAACTGATCGAAGATATCATCAATCCTCGGTGAAGGATACTTGTTCTTCACTGTTACTTTTTTCAATTGCCTGAAATCGATGCACAATCTCAGTGTTCCATCCTTCTTATTTACGAACAGGACCGGAGCACCCCAAGGTGACATGCTTGGGAAAATTTACCCCTTCTTTAGAAGCTCTTCAAGTTGCAATTGCAACTCTTTCAGCTCTGGCGTACTCATTCTATAAGGATCTTTCGACACTGGAGCTGCTCCAGGCATCAAATTCACAGAGAAATCGATATCCCTTTTCGGAGGTAGTCCAGGTACTTCTTGGAATACATCTTCGAACTCTTTAAGTAACTCATGATCCTCAATACTTGGTACCTTATCCTTAGGTGTTTCCCCCACTTGGGCTACAAATAATTTATATCCTTTTCTGTAGCACTTCTTCAACTGCATTGTTGATATTTCTCTAACAGTAACAGCTCTAGGAATTCCTTGGACGACTCTCTGATTCCCTTCTTTATCTAAGAAAGTGAATGCCTTGTTCCGACAGTCCAAGATGGCATGGTGCTGGTCCAACAAGTCCATCCCAATTAGACAGTCATAAGAGCCTAACGATAGAATGTTCAAATCGGCCTTCGTGCTCAGTCCATTCATGTCTATAGGACAGGACTTGACTAACTCCATGAGTTTCCTCTTGGTTCCTATAGCTAGTTGCACTAACCAAGACTTTTCATGTTTGCTTCTTATCAAATGAAAACTTTCTACCACTCTAGGGTCTATATAACTATGGCTAGCCCCTGAATCAACTAAAATAGTAAATGTTTGGTTTACTATCATACCTTCTACTTCAATCATGTGTGACTGATACTCAGCTTGCTTGTTGTCCAGGGTTGCGTAGATCCTTGGAATTCTACTGCCCATGTCCTCAACTGTTTCAGCTTGTTGAACATTGTGGAGAACTCTTACTTTATCATTTTTGTGGGGGAAATCTCTGTACCTATGGTTTTCTTTACAACCCCAACATTCCATAGGTGGCATCCTTGACATTTGTCCACTCACTTCAACCTTCCTGGGCTCTCTAAGAGACGGCCATCCTTGAAGACTGTTTCTGAAAAAGGGAGGTTTGTTTCCCTTCTGCCTCTGTTCTTTCTTAAACTTCTTCTGGTCATCCCAAGCCTTCCTAAAGGTAGGATTTTCTCTGTTTTGTTCAAATAAGCACTTCGCTCTTTTTATCGTTTCTTCCATAGTCTTAGGATCATCATACTGGATCTTGTCACCAATGGGAGGTGGCAGTCCACTCAGATACCTCTGAATCTTGACAGCCTCATCTTTGATGAATGGAACATACTTCAGTAATTCCAAAAACCTTCGTTCATATTCATCAATGGTCATGTTTCCCAACTTGAGTTTGAGGAAATCCTTCATCTTTCTGTCATAGTATATTTTAGTTAGGTATTTCTTCTCGAAATACCTCTTGAATTCTTTCCATGTGATATATTTCTCTCTAACGTGTTGCACCTGCACAAGCTGATCCCACCACATGGATGCTTTTCCTTTTAGTTGATACATCACAATTCTTCCTTCTGCATGAGAGGAATAATTCTGCAGTTGGAAATATTTCATCATGCCAAGCAACCATGTTTCGACATCTTCCTCCTTCTTATGTTCTCCATCAAACGTAGGAGGCTTAATCTTGTTCATCTCCCCTTTCAATTCATTCACTCCAGATCTTCGGTGTTTTCTGGTAGGGGATGGGCTTGAACTACAGTGTGCTTCCTTACTGGAATTCTTTGGGGGGCGACGACGATGTCTGCTATGACTCCTCAATCTTGTTTTACTCTCAAGGGTCCTCTGACTCCCTGTTTTGCATGTGTCACTCTCCTTTTCCAATTTCCTTTTTATTCTTTCCAGGTTCTTCAACATCTTTAAGTTGAATTCACCCTGTCGATCCCTAATCCTCATGAGATTTTGGCTATTGGATCAGCGAGCCTGGGCCTCTCTCTGCAATATTTCAATGATTTTCATCATATGTCCTTCCTTATCCATCTCTTTTCCTTGCCCATTAGAGTTTGACCCTTCGACTCCCAAGTTGACATTCCTTCCTTCTCTTTCATTCTCTGAATTGGAGGCAATCCACACCTCTTCCATTTCTATATTCGACATCAATTTGCGGTTGTCCTGACACTCGTTGAACTCTGTACACACAACGTGCAGTCAACCGAAGTTTGTCAGGCCTTAAACCCTTAATAAAACTACAACAATCATAAACCAACGCGAATAAGAAAATGTTTCAACTTCACAAATTTTTCAAGTTCTGCTCGGATCTGTAATTTTCAGGTGATAGCTCCATCTTTCTTAGTCCCCAACCCATGCATCCACGAGCTATGATCAAATGATAAACTGCTAGGTGATACAAGGCTCTCCAAACGAAACTTCAGGTTTCGATATTTCGGGCTTCGGAGTTTCGGGTTTCGGGGTTTTGGTACTGAAGGTTCTTGCACTCGCTTCTCTCTCCAACTCCCGACTTCCGAAAATTTGATTTCCTTACCCTCCAGGCCCATAGCACATCTATCGCCCACCAAGGTAGTGAAACATGGTATCCTTAAGAAGGTCCACCTCACTCCCAGCGATGTCAGGGGGGCCCACTACTTTTACTTTTCATTTCGGAGTTTCTGGCATCAGGAGTTCATGCATCTACACATCTCGAACTTTTGTTTGCCGAAATTCTGAAATTATGGTCTATCATCTACTTGATCCAATGGTCCTGATTCCCCATGATCTGACGACTCATATCTCATCATCATTTCACGTATCGGGATTTTTTGTGTCACGAGATCAAAGGATTTTCTACCTTCGTCCTCCCTATTCCCGAAATGTCAATTTCTTCCTGGACAATTAATGGTCCAGATCTCTCTTAGATCAATGGTTGTGATCCAATCGTGAATTCACGTTTCATTAATTCTCACCAACTCACCCTTAGATCATTTCAATTCATGAGTCAACAAAAGGTTGATCGCTCTCCACGCGTCCTTTTCGATGGATGGTCCTGACGAATTCAGGATTTCGCGTATCGCAATTTCCACACTCCTGTGCAACTCCAAAGGGTTTTAAACCTTTTGCACGTTCTCCATATTTGACGGTCATGAGGGTTTTCCTTTCCTCCCAAACAGATTCTATGGATCCAACACTTCTAGTGTGGATTTCTCTCTCTCCCTGTGGCCATATACCACATCGGCTGCAGTTTTATAATACCGCTACACCTCCTGAGCTTTGTAACACGGTCAAGTAGTCTGTTGACACTCAGAAAAATTCTGAGGTCTGAAATTAGTCCTCCAGACACAATTTCTTCTCAAAACCTTGGTACAAAGACCACTTATCCGGCCCATCCAAGCTCAACGTTGAACTAGGCTTTGATACCATACTGTAACGTCCCCCGACCATCAACCCCACGGTCGGGCAAACGCTACTGTGCGGAACAACACTACTGTAACACACTATGTATTCTAATCAACTTAAAACGCTTAATTACAGTTAAACACGGAATTACTACTAGCATTTCATAGTTAATGGAAATAACAATAATTCATATGCACAACAAAATACATGATAACATTGCAAGAATCACAGGTATGCAATTTAATCAATTACAAAATTACAAAACATAGTGACACTTATCTTTGAAACTGTCACGCACCACCAACTGCGTGTAGACCTTCCATAAACCTCCCATCCTTAGACCACATTGCTCATCACTCTCAGTAGTAGGTCACCCCTGAGCTGGGACTAAGATCCATCGGGTAAGGAATCCTAGGCTAGGTAAGGTTTACAGGAAGAATACACGTAAAAGAAGGAGGATTCTCTCCCAGGAACCACTTATGCCCACTACCCATAGACTCTCCTTCCCCACATGCATGTCCCACCCCAGGAGTATACACCTTCTTTGTCACCTAGACAGTCCTTCGACTGCTAACCTCCCTTGCCTTGGGCTTCAGCAACAAATCAGACCAGAAATCTCTGAGTTCTGTGGCAGCTACAGGGTTCCTTCCAGGAGCTCTCTCCTTCCTCTGCACACTCTCTCACCTGGAGAGAGTCACTCAAAGGCCTAACAACCTGCTTCTTCAAGCACAACCACCTCTCTCACCTAGAGAGAGTGTTGCACACAGGCCTGACAACCTGCTTCTTCAGCTCCGTTCTAGCACAAGGAGGACAAAAGTAAGGCTCAGCAAGGAACAAATGATGATAGTCAATCACACTCGGCCAAGGGATTGCGTGGCCACAACAACCCACAATTAAAACACACATGGCATAAACAATTATGGTATGCTCAGGTTTCTCAGAAGACAGCAACCCAAGAAGTTAAGCACGAACTCAGATTTGCAGTGTGGATAAACCCAGGTTCATAGGACACACAGGTCAGCCTGTCCCTCTTGACTGGTTTCTCATATGTGTGTGGTTATGTAGAGGTCCAACATGGAGGTAAAACAGGTACAGACTGAGGGTGCATCGGCTTCCCAGGAAAACATCACAGGATGGCCTCACGTTTTCAGGTTTCAGAGTTGCATGAGGTATGCCAAGGTAGAATACAGAGGCCACGTGATTCATGGTTTAGACAGTCGACGATCAAATGGAGGAGGAACCCCCAACATGGCTTACTTCTCTGGTTTTAACTACATGCGCTAGGTCGACACCTGTCTCCCTGGGGCTGCATGTTTCCCATATTGCACATGTTCCCCTTCCAGGAACTTAGGATAAAACATATACATTTTCACAGCTTTGGAATAATATTTAATTATTATTCCCAAGGACTTAAGCCCTCAAGCTTAGCCCCTCTTCTAACCTTTCATCCCCCTCTCCCTTACCCAGGCTTTGTGGAAGCTTAGTTCCCCATCACTCATTCATCGTGGTCGGTCCACACGCAGAGATGTTTTTGTATTAATATTGTGCATAATTACATGTACAAAAATCAGGCTCCTAGCCCTCAACACTTAGGCTCCCTAGCCTAAATAACACATAATCCCACTAGCTTATATAAACTTGGCTCACCAACATATAAAAAAAAAATACAATTCATAATACAATTGGGGCACGTCCTTGGGGTATTACAGTTCCAATACCAATTATGGTTTCAATTACATCTCGTCTGAATGCATTGATCTTCCCATATGTTGGAAACTATCGCACCTCTTTACATATTCCTTGGCATCGTTAAATATAGTGGGCCAATAATACCCTTTATGAAGTACCTTGTACCTAGTCCTCTTGTATAAAAATTATCCCCCACATGTACCATCATGGAAAGATTTCAACATATCCTATATATTATCTCACACACATCTTCTGATGATGAGATTTAATCATGTGTAGAAGAGGCAGTCATCGCTCCATGAGAATCTCCAACTTTGTCTGGTGATATTTTTCCACTCCTTTGGAGATAAATTAGCAATATTTGTGAACTAAGAAAGTTATTATAAACCACAAATAGGTGCTCATTAGGGAAATAATCTTCTACATGAGGCTCATTCTTGTTAGATGTGAGTCTTGAAATAAAATCAACCGCTACATTATCCTTCCTTGGTTTATTCAATATGGTTATATCATATTCTTGTAATAACAATAACCACCTAGTTACCCCTCCATTAGTGATAGGTTTGTTCATTAAGTATTTTATGGTAGCATGGTCAGTGTGCAATATTATTGGATATCATGTAATGTAATGTTGAAACTTATTAATTGCATATATTATCGCAAGAAACTATTTCTTTGTTATCATGTAATTTAGTTCTGCAGGAAAGAGATTTTTGTTGACGTAGTAGACTATGTATGGATCATTCCCATCTAGTTTCCCCAGAACAACTCCAATAGTGGTGTTTGATGCATCCATAGAGGTATGAAACGGGAGGGACCCATTGGTCCCTCTTAAAATACAAGCCTCGGACACCTTGGATTTCAGTCTTTCAAATGCATGTTGGCATCTCTCTGTCCACAAAAACTCAAAACTTTTGTTAAGAAAAGAAAACAATGGATGAGCAATTTGTGAAATTTTTTCAATAAAGCGACACTAGTAACCAACATGTCCTAAGAAACTTCGTACCTCTTTTTGCGAATGCGGAGTCGTAAAGTTTACTATTGCCTTGACTTTTTTTAGATCCAATTTGATGCCTTTAGCCGAGATACAGTTCCCCAATACGATGCCATCAGTCAACATCATTGCACATTTCACATTACTGAGGGAAACTTTATATTCCTTACACCTTTTTTTTTTTTTCTAAATTCGCTAATGCCTCATCAAATTCACCACCATATGTCGTAAATTCATCCATATAAATTTCCACACAATCATGAATTAAATAAGAAAATATACCAATTATAGCTCTTTGAAAGGTGGAAGGATCATTACATAACCTAAATGGCATAACATGATAGAAATGTCCCACATGGACAGGTAGACATTGTCTTTTCTTAATTCTCAGGCGCAATTTGAATCTAGCTGTACCCATTGAATCCATCGAGGAACGAAAAGTATTTATTTCCTGCTAATGTATCTAGGACCTGGTCGATGAATGGAAGCATAAAATTTTCCTTGTGTGTTTCTTTGTTGAGTTCCCAATAATCCACACAAATCCTCCATTTACCATTCTTCTTTGGTACAATGACGAGAGGGGAGACCCACTGGTTGTCATAAATTTCATAGATAAAGTTGGTTGCAAGCAATTTCTACAGTTCTTTTACTATATCCCTTAGTGTTGGATTCATTTGGCGTTGAGGTTGGAGGATGGGTCTAGATCCTTCCTTAATGTATATATGTTGTGTGCACAAGTCAGGATGGATTCCCTTCATGTCAGAGTAACATTTGGCAAAGGAATTGTTGTTCTTTTGTAGCACTTTCACCATACACTTTCTTTTTTGTTCAGTTATCCCCCGATTGATGTTGAAAATCCTTCAAGGGATGATTTCTATACTACTAGGCTACTAGGGTCAAAGTTCTTGGTTGTGAGAACTCCCCCCATCATTAATTCTGACAATTTACCCATAACATGGAAAGTTTGGGGATCCTTCCATTTTCTATCGATTTTCCTTAAACAAAGTTCCCAAACTGCTTTTGAATAGATAGGCACATATTTGATGGCTTGGAACAATTTATTTTAACACACACATTCTTGAGTTCCCCCAAGTAGTCAAACTTGGGATGAGTAACAGGTTTCCCTTGATTTAATCTTTCTGGATAGGGTGGGTTTTGGGGTTCACAGTGGGCATGGTATGCTCTCAAAGGTTCATGACATTTTTCATTTTCTAGTTCTTCATTCAAAACATCCTCATTCAAATACTCAATGAAAACAGGAGGTTGTTCTTTGGTTAGTGTCTTCCCATATCGAAGATGAATATCATGAAAGTCTGGGGAAGAGATGGAACAGGTAGGGTAGTTGGAAATCATGGCAACTTGTGTTGGTTGGGTTGGCCTCCTATTATTAGGGTTAGGGATAGGTTGTGCAGGTAATTGTGGTCGAGGAGGGGCTGATGTGGATGCATGCATCTATGGATGGGGAAGAATTTGCATGGGCAGTTGTGTTATGACCTGTTGACGGCTTCCAAAAGTGGGATTTCTCCACCCTTATTTCCATAAATGGTTTGGAGGAGGAGGAGACATCCATGGTTGTGCTGGAAAACACCATGGATAATAAGTATAATACATGGAAGGGTTAGTCCAATATGAATTAGAACAATGAGACTAGTCTTGAACCATACCTTGAGGTTTGGGTTTCCATGGTCGCTTATGAGAAACAAATCATAGTTTCTCAAGTTCCTCGGCTTTCTGGTAGACATATTTCAATCCTCAGAGGGATGGATAGTTTCTAGTTGCATGGTCTTCACTACATATTTCACAAACCTCAAGTCAGTCCAATGTGCATTCTCTTAGTGGGTGTTTTCTTTTTCATTTTGGGAAAAAGATAGCCAAATATAGCTCTTCTTCTTCCCTTTTCTTCATTTTTTGTAGTGTGTCTAACTGGGAGCTTAAGGAACTGAGTATATCAGTCTTGAAATACTCTAACATATTTCCAATTTCTTCTCTTGTAACTCCACTTTCAATAGTCTTTCCAGTCCTTGCCAATACATCTCTTGGTCCTTTGCCTGTTTTTGAAGTACCTCTGGAGTATTTGCGACAAGTTCCAAGATGACATCATAATATTGATGGAATATATATCCTCCACTCATCAGGTTGAGAAGTTCAATTTAGTCATCTCATATTCCTCTCAAGAATAAGACATGTCATGTCTCGGGAGCCAAATCTCCCTACCTTGCTCTCTATAAATTATAGTTGAATATTTGAACATAATCCTCAAGGATATCATCTTCATGTTGTTTCATCATAAATAATCCACCCCTCCTTTCTTTGTCCAAACAATAATCTTGGCATTCTCCAGGAATTTCTACGTCATCTAATCCCATGTGCGGATATTGTCCTTACCAAGGCCCATGAACCAGTGTAGTGTAGCATTCTTGAGTGTGGCAAGGAAAAGTTTCAATTTCTGGGCATTTGACACATAATCATAATTTATGCAAAGCATGTCAAATTTAAAGAGGAAGGTATTAGGGTCTTCTTTGGATAGACCATGAAAATTTGGCAGGGCTGAATGAGGGATATTCTTCATTTTGGTCTCTTCATTTGATCCTCTAATAGAAAATATGAAGACAAAGGTTTATTCCTTGACAATTTTATGTGCAATATTCTTCCGAGGGTTGTATTCTACTTTTGGAGGTGCTTTTGGAGAGTTAGGAAAGATGAACTCCCTAGAGAGGTACCGCTCATTGGTCTGATCTTTTGAACATGGAATTGTGTTTGCATAGAAACTTGTATAGTCTCATATTCTGGGGTAGAGGACTCAGATCTCTTTTTGGTAAGGGAAATTTTTGTAGGTGACAAATAGTTAGGTTGACTACGCTCCTTTCCCTCTTGAGAATGATCTACACTGTTATTTTTGTGAGGGTTTTTGGATGAACTAATGAATCTACCTTATTGATCCCTAACTCTATACATAGAAACAATTAGAAAGACATTCTACAATTTGTTGAAAGGAAATCATATCACTCAATATACTATAATGAAAAACCAAGCGACGAGAAAACAAAAATTATACTTTTGACTGATCCCCGACAATGACGCCAAAAATGATGGACTTTTCAATCACTTCCTAATTGATTTAGTAAGCAACTGAAGAGTTGTACATTTAATTATCAATCTGAAGTCATATTGAACTTATGAATGATCATGCACCATATATGCAAGTATGATGTTGTAATTACCAATGAGTTGTAGTACTTCTAAATGACTATCACAAGGAACAATGTAAAGATGGTTTACCAAGTAACCAAATTAAACCACACCACTTGTTGCAATCAAATCCACACTTGCAGGAATGGAAACACACTTTTGTAGGAAATATTTCACACTTGTAAGAAAGAAAATGCCGCGCTTGTAGGAAAGTAAATAGCATTCTTGTAGGAAAGTAAATCAAACAAGCATCAAAGGTTACTTGTTCAAGTATTAAAATGATCTTTGATTAATGTGATAGATAAATGATGGCTTAAGTACTGAGATGTGTTAACGCTCTGTAAATTTCCTAGGGGTTGTCAGAAAAGAAGAAATCTACGAGAGGTAACTTTATCCAACCGCTTCGAAGCTAGGATCTAGCCCTACCAGCTTCAGAGAGGGATCTCTCTGTATGATGTAGATATGTTTCAAATTTAAAATATTAGGCTAGGTGGATAAAATATGTTTGTTTTTTTTGTTGTTGTTTTCATTGGATTGGCTGAGAGAGCTTTACACATCCATTGGGATATGGGGTTTGTATCATGAAATAAAATCTAAACCAAAAAATGAAGAAACCTTTCACAGGGTGAGATAATGCAATCGTTGGATTCTTTTAGCAGCAAAAATGAGGAATAGCAGAAAAGGAGAGAATGTCAATTACCACAAAGAAGCAGTTAAGAATTTCTTTATCGTAAAATCAAAAGATGAAACACTAAAATATTTTAAAGTCAGAAACAGGGTATACAAAGATAAATCCTGCAACGTTCGTAACTTTCAAATATTAGATTTAGAAAACAGTGCGATAACTAAGCGAGAATAACATTTAACTTAGAAAGGAAAACATAACCAATGAGTACATGCAAGAATCCTGTGAAAACGCCTCTTTGTATTAATGGAAGATCTCTTGAAAAATATTACAGTATGGTAGCTCACAGGGCATAAAGATCAACCCTCAATACTTCGAAAAGTGAAGTATTTGTAACCAAAATTACAAATGATCTCGTCATTAAAGATCAGGACGTGATAAATCTATTTTTAGCTTAACTAACTTAACAAACTACAAAAATCTAGGAAATTGTTTGATGATGTGTCGAAACTTCATGTTGTTTTCTGGGTGAACCGTTGGTGAGGCCTCTGAATGACCTTGTCTGAATGGATAGTTGACTGGGCTTGGACAGCTCATCGATTACTCGATCAGATTTCAAATTTCTTCCCATCAAAGATGACTAGGAACGACGACTTTGAGTAATCTTCGGTAAACTTCATCCATCTCTATGTACTTAGCAAAAGTTGGCTTGATGATGAAGATGTACCGTATCTCATGTTGTATGTTGATGTCCAACTGTAGAGCATCTAGGAATGCCTTTCCAGTGATACTGCCTTGAATCCCTGAGAACTTTGAGCTGTCTTTAGCCACAGCGGCTAGTCTCTTTTTGTAATCGGGGAGCGTCATCAATTTATCATTTATCACTCTCAAACTAGGAAGACCCTTCTTCTGTAGAGCCTCGATCTTGCTGAAAAACCTTTTCACCCCTAGGTCCATAGCCTGAACCTTTTCTTCTAGTTGTAGCATCATTCCTCTCTTTGTCAGGACTCTCTTGACCTCAAGGATGGTCTTTGTTCTATCTTCAATTCTCAGATCTTCCATCTCCTCTCTGGTTTTAGAATTTAGGAATTTGATGATTTCATTAGCCTCGGTGGGCATCTCTCCTAGTTCTGCTCTAATCTTATCGATGGCTTGTTTACTTCTTTGTACCAATTCATTTTTCTCAAACATAATTTGTATCATTGGCCATATTTCATTCATAGACTTGGTGATGTATGCCCAGACACTTTCTTTGACTTCAGCCAGTGTTTTGCCTGCCACTGTCTGCTTCTGGAGTTGTTGTAACTCTTGTTTGAGATGGTATGAAACTTGTTTTTTCTTGGAGTAGTTGGTTTGGTAAGAGGATTTGAGTTCCTGGAGGTTCTCAATCTCCTTTTTGAGCCTACTAATCTCTGTTTCTTTCATATTCATCTCCTCCATAGATTTATCCAATTCAATAGTCTTTTCCAGAGATGTCAGTGGATTTGTTGCTGGAATTTCTGCTAGGGACGCTATGCTCACTCCTGAGAGTGGAACTGCACTCAATGGAATGACCTCCATGGGCTTTGACTACTCTTTCTCTTTCATTAGTTTCTCCAGTTCAGCTTCCATTTCCTTCAATTGTGCATTTTGCTCCATGATGAGCTTGAGCATCTCGTCTTTCTCTCCTTTTGTCTTTGCCATTTCCTTTGCCTGAGAGTCTATTGTTGGTGGAAGCTTCAATTGTTTCCTCAGAGACGCTATGTTGGCATTTTTCTTCTTGATCATCTCCTCGACTGCTTTCACATTCGAGGGATCATATCTGATCTTGAGGACTAGTTCCTCCAATGTCTTAATCCTGTTATCCTTGGCAAAGGATGATATTTTTTCCAACTTCAACTGCGTCTGGACATTATTCAGAGACACTTGTAACTTGAAGGCAGCAGTGGAAGCATGTGCCAACGTGGAGAAAACCATTTCTCCAGTTTGCCTATGCAGATCCATTTGATCAGTTGGATGCACATCCTTAGTCTAGAATTCAAAAGTTGCCCTTTTGTAATCGGTGATTACCTTTGGGTCTGGCACCTGTGTTTGGAGAAATGCCATGTGCATTATTCCCTTCTCAGTGTCGAATGTCGATAGCAGTCTGTGTTGTGTAGTCGACGTTTGTTTCCAGAATTGAGCATCTTTGCTGCTGGTCAACATCTGATTATTTTTCTTGATCAAATCGTATTTCTCGAAAATACTCAGCTTCAGTCCTGTTTTGCCTGGCTAGTTGACTAGTGAAGTATCTGTCAGCTTCTTTGGAAATACTAAGGTTATGATCTGCTTGCTTCTTGTACTAAGGAGTGACCGATCCACCTCTGTCATTGTAGTGGATGGAAATGCCTTTTCTCTGGCTGTGTCAGGAGCCTGAGTGGTTTTCGGCCTCTTTGTGTGCAATCAGAACTCCTCAGATGATACTTCAGTGAAAGAAGGTGAAGTATCCTTCCTAGGCCTTTTCTCCTTTGGAGCCTGTGGTGTAGTTGTCTGTGAAACAGCGATCGAAAGGTCCTATTGTTCTGCCTCAACCAGTGTGTTAGGCTCCCATTCTGTATGGTTTGCAAATTTCTCTACCTCAGGCCTAGATATGTGAACATACGAGATATTCTTATTTTTTATTCTCATCTCGGAAACTATCCCGCACAGATCATAGTGCCACGTGAAACTGACAAAAAACTTCATTTCTTTTAGCAGTCTATCTGCTTCCTCCCTGGTGCCTCAACTGTTGTATATGAAAGAACCAATCTCCCCTTTGATTCTCAGTTGTTGCTTCTTCTTAAAAGACACAAAGTGTATGTCGTCTGAATTTATCATATGCCTTATGTATTCCAGGGCAAAAATTCTAATTGGTAAGTACCTGGGAAATTTATATGGGGCCAACTCGCACCCATAGAATCTGATCTCAGTGTGATTTTGGTACAGGTACCAATCACCAGTCTTTGTAAGGTCTGAGAGATGTAGAATTCTCTGAATTTCCTCATTAATTCTGGGTTCGGGTCTGTCGCTGAGCATACTCACCACTGGGTGGTAGAACTGCTCAATGAACTGCTTAAAACTGAATTTTGTGGAGTTATGTCTGAGCAGAGAAGTCCATGTTGTTACTGCCTATGGTCTACCATCCTCATCCATCTTCTGCATAGAAAAAGAAAATTTGTCCGCTTGGAAGAAAACAAACAGGTATGCCATTATTGAAGAATACCGGAACATACCTTCTACAATGAAATTTATGAATTGTTCATGAATGTTGTCCACCAGGAATGTGTTGTAGTCGAACTATGTAGTGGGTTTCTCATCGGTGGAGAAAATGGACAAAAATCCCAGAATGGGTTCATCTACCCATTGATCTGAAAAATATCCAAGCAAGGCGCATAGTGACGTGATGACCTAGTTTCCTTTTATTGAGAACAGGGAGGAAAGATAAGGGGGGTTTGTAGTGGGGAGCTAAGTGGACTGTAGAAGAAAAAACTCAAAAATCTTAGCTCTTTGAGGGAAAGAGATCTTCTGGTAGAGCTCTGTGATGATTTCAAGGTTAAACGGTGAGGCGGATTCGGCTCAGGATATCTGCATCATTTGGTCGATGGTTTCTGGTGTGATGAGGAAAAGAATTTCCCCGGACAAGGACACAATGGCTCTTTGTTCGGGGATATAATGGGCTTGGCACTTGAGGGAGAATTCTAGGAAGTGGTGGATCTAGGGGAAAAGATACAAGGGTAGGTTGGACTCCCAAAGCCCAATTTCATCACTCTGGTCTAGGAAAAATTCTTTAAGCCGTGATTGTAGGTCTGCGAATTCGAAATTGCATCTTGTGTCTGCGATTAAGTAGTCTTTGTCGGCCAGAGGAATCCTGTCGAGGTCGACAGGAGGCGGGAGAAAAGGATTCTCCTCACCTTCTGTTCTCTTTGACTTTGGCGCCATCACTATAACAATACCTGCAAATAAAAAAAAGGTTAGCGGGGATGATTGTAGGTGTGGGCGGCTGACTGTAACAGAGAGGAAAATGGGGAAAATTCTTTGAAGTGACGACTGGGTAAATGGTGAGGGAATGAAGGATGAGGGTAGTTTTGAGTGAACGGATATTCGTTGGGTGTGAGAGATAGGTCAATCGGTTAACGGATAAGTTAGCCAGTAATAAATGGCCAACGGGTCACTTAGAGTGTGAGATGGCAAGTGACGATAACTGAAGCATACGGTTGAGTGACGTGGTAAGTATTTATTGGGGGAAAAGACCATGGTGAAGGGACTAGCCACGGGTGAACGAGGGAGAAAGACTGACAGAGTTATGGGAGGTGAATCTTACAAAAAAGGTGGATAATGACATCATGAGGTGACGAGTTATGTCAGACAGTAATAAGTGATGGGATTCGGGACCAATGTATCCATGCCACGTATTAAATAGGGGCCCGCCGGAGAAAAATTTCGTTCCGGACCCCCCCCCACCGTTAAAGGTAGATCGGTCGGGGGGGTCCGAAAAACACCATGAGCCGTTGATTTGCGCACTTCCTTCTCGACCGCAGAT
>SNQJ01S0023384.1:199058-216973 GCA_010110895.2 Picea sitchensis
CGTTAAAGGTAGAAAGGTCGGGGTGGTCTGGAAAGACTTGTCCACCGTAGATCTGGGCGCGAACATCTGAACCGTTGATACATGAGTTGTGCATAATTGTGAGCGCAAAAGAATATGCGCCCAGAAAAACTTAGGATAAGTACATATCATGGGTTTTCCCAAGCTTTTCCATATTTCTATCACCAAGGGGTTAGACATCAAACCTTTTAAACCTCAAAGACATGGTTCAACATTGATCATCGAGCTGGTTTTATTGAAATGAAACAAACTACCCTATGTTCTAACCTAATTACCTATGACGATTAGCCCATATTAAACTGTTGGACTAAGAAATTACTCTATCCTGGGGCTATCTGACCAAGATTAGGCAGTCTAGTCAGATTTATTCACTAACTAACCTAGATCACTTGGCTAAGATTAAACAGTTTAGCCAAGCTTATTCACTACTCCTATCAACATCAATTTAAAAGAACTTGGCCATGCTTGAAAGGTATGGACCAAGTCATTGTTATTGCATGGGGCTCTATTGAATTTCTTTTATGCCCTCTTTTATTCTTTTTCTTTATTTTTCTTTTTCTTTTCTTTTTCCTCAAATTATTTGCAGAATGAAAAATCATTTGACAAACAAAAACACTAAAGAGATAACATTTCAGTCACTAGTTGATCCCATAAATTATAGGGTTATAACAAGATGAAACAAAACTCAAGTTGTAGAAATCAAACCACATCGTATCATGAACAGATGCTAAAAACAAAAGAAAGAAACTAACCTAAATTCCAAACAAAACAATTGTTAGCCAAAAAGCTAAATGTTGTAATGTGAGTGAAGCGTTGCAGTAATAGGAGTTGCAACACATGAAATATTAGAGTTAAAACAAAGTATTGAACATAGGAATTACTGGAAATAAAATAAATAGATGAGAGATACTACAGCTACATATTCGTTAATCATAAAATAGGGATTTTCAATGTCAGCATGGATTTGCGGCAACATGAGTTGCGGCAATGGAAAAATACTAGAGTTACATCAAAGTTTTAAATAGAGGAATTGTTAGAAATAAATGAAATATATAAAATATGCTACAACTACTTCTATAAAATATACAAATGGTACTGAGCTAAGGAGGGGAACCTACCTCCTTAGACGAGGTATTGGTTCAAGAACACAGTAAGGTGATAATTTCTCAACATACAATCACTTGGACAAGAATAAAACGAAGCTTATATTGCATAAAAATGCACAAATCAATACAATCTAGTTCACAACTTTCTTCTACCTCTTCTCTGTTTTTTTCTTCTTGGGCCAGAGAGAGATATGTTATTTATGCATAATACTTTCTTCCTAAATTAATCAAGGGAATCAATGGATAGCCACGAGAATCAAGTTGTTCCAGCTCATTACATCATTTTCTCCAAAAGATAAAAAAATATCGGGAACATGTTGATTTAATTAGTCATATGGAAAGTGGTGGTTGAATATTTCATTCCTTTTTTGGTGCCCAATTTCCTTTGTCATTTTCTGCGTGAAGGAGTTGGTTGTTTGACTACCGAGACAATCCCTGGATGATAGCCTATGTGATTGACTAATGTATTGTTACAACAGGCACGGAGTTACAGTACATTTTCTCACAGTTGTATCAATGGTCATGTAGTGAGAGTCGTAGCAGTGGTTAGGAAAGAGTTGTACCACAGTGAGAATCATAGCAATGGAGAGTTGCAACAACATTCATGTAGTGAGAGTCACAGCAAGATTTGCAACACAGTGAGAGTCACAACATGGAGAGTTGTAGCAAGAGAAAGAGTCGCAACAAGGGTAAGAGTCGCAACAATAGAGAGTCATAGCAATGGTGTTAGCAACCCAGAGATGTAGCAGCTACGCTCGAGTAGAGAGTTGCAACAGCTATGCTCGAGCAGAGAGTTGCAACATAGGAAATATTAGAGTTACAACAAAGTATTGAACAGAGGAATCACTAGAAATAAAAGAAATAGATAAGAGATTCTATAGATACACATTCATTGATAAGAAAATAGGGCTCTGCAATTTCGGCATGGAGTGGCAGAAACATGAGTTGCGGAAATGGAAAAATACTTAAGTTACAACAAAGTGTTAAATAGAGGAATTGTTGGAAATAAATGAAATATATTAAATATGCTACATCTACTTCTATAAAATACAAAAGATACAAACAATATCGAGATAAGGAGGGGGGGCTACCTCCTTAGACGAGGTATTGGTTTAAGAATGTAGTAAGGCGTTAATTTCTCAACACACCATCACTTGGACAAGAATAAAATGGATCTTATATTGCAGAAAAAATGCACAAATCAATATAATATGGTTCACTAACTTTCTTCTGCCTCTTCTCCATTTGTTCATCCTAGATTAGAGAGAGTGGGGTTATTTATACATAATATTGTTTTCCTAAATTAATCAATAGAATCAATGGGAATCCATGAGAATAGGTTTGTTCCATCTTGTTACATCATTTTCTCCAAAAGATAGAAAAGATGAAGGACATGTTGATTTAATAAGTTGTATGGAAAGTGGTGGATGAGTCATTCATTCCTTTTTGGGCACCCAATTTCCTTTGTCATTTTCTTGTGTGAAGGAGTTGGTTGTTTGACTTCCTGGCCAATCCCTGGATGACATCATGTGTGATTGGTTGATGCGTTGTTACAACACGCATGGAGTTGCAATACATGTTCTCAGATTTGGAACAACGGTATTGTAGTGAGATTGACAACAACGGTGAGGAAAGAGTTCTAGCATAGTGAGAGTCATAGAAATGGAGAGTTGCAGCAACGGTCCTATAGTGAGAGTCGCAACAAGATTTGCATCATATTTAGATTCATAGCACAAAGAGTTGCAGCAAGGGAAAGAGTTGCAGCAATAGTGAGAGTCGCAGTAATAGAGATTTGCAACAATGGTGTCAGCAACCCAGAGTTGCGGCAATTACGCTTGAGTAGAGAGTTGCAGCAGCTGCACTCGAGAAGAGAGTTGTAAAAACTAATATTCAAGATTTGTATCTCTTTGTGTTGGGAAGGTACATGTGCATCCTTGCTCCTGTATACCATTGTTAGCACAAAAAGGTGATAATCTCCTGAAAATGCATAAGAATGAGTATTGAAATGGCATGTGGAAATAATAATTATACCTTAACCAAAAATGCATCATTGTGAATGAAAATGGTACTAGGATGGAATGGAAATGGGAAAAAGGGTGTACAAAAATTTGTATGGGTGCTACAAAGATGTCAATTTGAGCACTCATCAA
Source organism: Picea sitchensis (assembly GCA_010110895.2). Lineage (NCBI taxonomy): Eukaryota > Viridiplantae > Streptophyta > Pinopsida > Pinales > Pinaceae > Picea > Picea sitchensis. The sequence goes on from SNQJ01S0023384.1 coordinate 202,333, forward strand.
TATGCAAAACAATCGATAATAATAATAAGATAATTGAAAAAAAAATGTTACAATAAATTACATCTGCATTCAATAAGACATAAAAAAAAATGCAACTAGATTTATCAAACATAATGATAATATTACCTCTCTCATATGTTGGCTCAGCTATTGTAAATCATATTTTTGGACATCCTCTCCAATCCATCCCAGCGTACGGGTACTCTACATTATCGAGGATAGGATTTTCCTCTCTAACCAATAAATCAAATACATCCCTACCGACCGAAGAAATGGGAAACTTGAACTAGCCATTCTTAGGAATCAACTACTCCCACATGCACATACACACATAAAGCATAGGCCTAGAAGGAAAGTGGGGTACCACTGGCTGAGTGCCATGAACCCTCTTAAAAAATAGTGTAAATAAATTTTACGCAAATGGGAAGAATCTCATTCCATGTAAAACGACGTGACAGTGATCCAATGCATGACAAAATTATCTCACAAATATATCTGAACACCTAATCAATTGGGGCCTCTACAATAAACTATTTACATAATAAAACAAAGAGAAAATAATGTGCTTCCCATCATTTCTATAATGTGACAGTGTCAAGAGAATAAGGCACAGACACTTAACGTCCTCTCTACCAAATGAACTTATCCATAACTGAACACCACGAACCTGGAAGTCCGAAGAGGAAAGAACCTCCTAATGGACATATCTCTACACATATGTCAGCTGAGTCTCTCCTGCAACACTAGGAAGTAACATATAGAAATGTGACAATGCCTCCCCGCTCCTAGACAACTCAATGATGAAATATTCATCCTCTTCCATGGGATGATACCATAGATTGAGACCAACCCTGAACCCCTGTCACCCATGATCCCAACGACAAATCAACTGTTGTAACAACAAAGAGTCCCCCTTAGGGATGTACCCTCTTGATAAAAATTTAGGAGGCCAACATCCATCAAAATTTCATGTGTCATTTGTGAAATAGGGCAAGGGAACAATTCCATCTCCCTCTCTCTGGCCTCCCACTCAAAGACAAAAGTGTGTGTCTTGACCTATTGTTGTTGATGTTGCTCCTCCTCTCGTCGTCGTTGTGTCTAATTAACATACAAATATTGTTAGGCACACATATATAGATAAAATAAATTATAATTATAAAACAAACACATATATGACTGACGTGTATTTTAAAAAATCTAATTTTTGTTTTTGCAAAAAAATATAAAAAAGAAATCGATGTGCCCAAAATAGAACATACGCCTCGTCGATAGTGTGTGACATCATACAAACAACACCACCATGTGGTGCTATTACTAATACACACCAGTGTCATGTTTCTTGTCACACCACAAATTATTTTAGTGGTGCATCCCATAAGGCACACCACATAGGTAAATTGTGAAATAATTGGCCCGATGTCATGCTCTTTACAGCACTGGTGTGTTGTTTGTACCTAAAGGCATCGCTAGGTTAAATTGTTTCTTCATAAATTAAGTGGTGCTATGTTTTAATATGAATGCACTTGTGCAACTGTGTTATTGTAGCACCGACATTACCTTTTGCAGTACATTGGCTTGTATAGAGCATCGGTAACAGTGTATCCAATGAAATGATTTGGCACATGAAATCGTACAATATTTTCCTGGTGCAATGCTTTTAACCGCACCGGTTCATTTCATTAACAAAGACGCAATGCAATGCTAAAATTTATGGCACGCAAAATTGTCAGTGCCCTTTGTTAAACTGAAAGCATTGGTGCATCAATTTTACCATAGCATCGACATAATGCCTAGTGGTGCATTGTATTACTAACGCACCATGAATAGGGCCACATAGAAGATAAACCACGATGCTTGGTTTTCGAAACCTTTCACGGTGCGTACTTTTAGTGTTTACACACTAGTGCTCCACGTTGATCGTCGCACCACCATGAATTGCAGTGGTGAGTATAATAAGTGACATCTCCCTAATAGATTATCAAAAATTTGGCCCAGTGTCGTTCTCTTTACAACACCAGTGTGTTTGTTGGACTAAAGGGAACCGCTAAGTTAAATTGATTTATCGCAACTGAAGCAATGTGATGTGTTAATAATAATGTATCGGTGCTAACATGATAGTGGAGCATTGACTCTTTTTTTAGCATTTCATTGTAAAGGATAGAGCACCAGGAATGAGGCATCCAATGAGATTCCCCGTTATGCCAAGTTGGGAAATATATGTCCCGGTGCGGTTATGTGAAAAACACCAGTGTGTTTGGTTAAAATGCTTGCACTACTACATTAAATCTTATAAATGAAATGTACCAGTTAGCGATGTGGTTGATTAAGTGAAATCTACAAATTATGGTTGAAGCCAATCATGTGTTGGTTGCGAGGCGTTCCAAAGGAAACACCGCTTTGTTTTTAAAATTTATCACGGTGCTCTTGCTTGAACGACACTGTTGTGTACATGTATATGCGACACACCGATGGTGGTTCTTATTGTGAATTTAACACAGGACACACTACTTCGGGGCGAGCCTAAATGTTTAAGCTCACTGTGTGAAATAAGAAAAAAAAATTGAAAAAAATGTCAAATTTCAAGCTAAATTCAAATTTTAATTGATGGAAATGCAAATAGGAAAATAATAAACAATTTATATGGCCTCTTATGTACCAAACAGGCATGGTTTCACCGTTGAGAGGAAATTAAAATTTGTGGTAGTTTCCAAATTTTGGAAATATGTGGAATCTACCAATGGAGTTATCCAAGTTATCGTAGAACATTGGAAACATGGTGTATTTGGAAGGAGGGTGAGCATCGATGCTTGCTTGAGATTTTGGAAGCACAGGATGCACTGTAAGAATGAAAATTAGTTTGGAAATATTTTTTATTTACCCTACCACATTGCACCTAAAAACATAGAGGCTCACCAATGTGTAATGTTCAACAGCATTGGTGTGATTTATTCAGTGCAGGTAATTTTTTATTATAAAGTATGAAGGTGCTTAATTTTTTATTATAAAGTATGAACGTGATTTTGAACATTGAAGCAATGGTGCTTTATTTTTTATGTATGTACTGATGTGTATCTACCTTAAAATTGCACCAGTAGGGCCTCTCGTGATACCCATCGAGTGCACACACTCCTTGGGCAGATTTAGTGATGAGTTGGATCAAGAAGACGAGGGGGATGTGATCGATTGGGAAATAATTTGTCTCATGGGTGTGGGCAGGAACACCTTATGGAATGATGGTGATGTGGGAGCTCGAGGGGCACACATCCTTCTTCCCTTGTCAAGAACGATGAAGACTTGGGTGTGTTTGGGAAAGTATGGGGAAACTTGGGATCATGCCCAAGGAGTGGACCCATCTTCCCTTGGCAGCATGGGTGCATCAGAGAGGTTGGATGACCACATTGGCACACCCATAAAGATTCATGATGATTGACATAAGGAAGAGAACAAAGCAAGGGGCACGTGCCTAAGGATGGGGTGCGTTGGTTCAGGAGATGCGACAGTTGATGGACAAATGGTCTAGTTTGGGTGCATTGGGTCTAGGAAGGGGAACGACGGTTTGGTTGAGTGTGACGATTCATGAAGGGGTGTGACACACCCAAAAGGATGCAACATTTTGCATAGGTGACCCTTGGATTCCATATAAGAGCACAAGATGCACAATCAAAGTCACAAGGAGGTGTAAAGGAAAGAGACATGAAGTATTATGAGGTTGGGTGAACAAGTGGGGCGCACCACAGGCTGTTGGATTACTGAGAGGGGGGATGAATAAGTAATAGAGAAATAATGTCCTTTTTAACCACAGGATATAGGTGTTGTTTATCTTTATTATCAATGTACCATTATTATTCAACAAGTGCAGAATAAATAAACCATGAACATATGAACAACCATACACATACATAGTATACCAATAATTTTACATGGAAACCCAATGCGGGAGAAAACCATGAAATTATTTTTCTTATATGTCTTTAAGAATTACATTCATTGGAAGCACTAACTTCCTTTGTTTTCCAGCTACAACTAGAAGGAGGATCCAACCCCCTATATTTTCAAGCTACAACCTAAGGGAAACTCCAACTCTCCAATTTTCTACCTACAACCAGAAGGAGGATACAACCCCCTATGCTCTTTGTATACAACCGAAAGGTGGCTACAACCACCTATAATTTCCCCATCCAACCACCCTTAAATATAAGTGACAATTGTAAACAACCTATCACTATTACTGTTGATCTATGTTACTGTCATTACTAACCTCTATCACTGTCACTGAATTTATTCTTCTTCAAACTTTTCTTACACATTTGTTTCCTGTATATACTGCAACATGTGGGTATATGTGCTTCTCTTAAATGCAACTCATGCATGTCCCCGACCTTCTTCACTACAACTCATGAATTACTCATAACACTCTAACCTTCACTATTTTTCCTTTGTCAGCTATCAATGTTGAACCTGATACTGGAACTCTTCACTGTAGTCTTAGATCTAATCATATATGACACATACCCTTATGCCAAAAGTATATACCATGAGATGAAGTCAAGAATTTCTCACCAACCAAGTGCCATACATAAACCATGAACCATTCATCAAATATAGGAAACCCTTACATCCATCATACATTAAACCCTAACTACAATGTAGCCTCAAATTGTACCAATATATTCATTAACACTCTTCAACCAAGATGCCTCAAATATGCTCCAAAATCATAAGATGTACTATAACAAACTATCTTATGGAGTGTGCCAACCATAGCAAGCCAATACACTAGAAATATGCCATTGTAGATCTGCCTCATACATCAAGTACCAACCAGCCTACAAACCCTCAGGGGTACATGCTTTATCTTCCATGATCAAACCCTAGACCATTCTCAATAACCAACTAAAACAAGTATATAACATAACTTTTAATTTCTGTAGAATATTATGATCTACCAGATCATTGTCACACCTTCCTGTAGTCACTTCTCTGCATTGCAGCTTGTCACTGATGATAGATCAAATCTTCCTTTTCATCTTTGGAAACAAATATGTGCTTTATCTTCAGTAAATCCATGGGTATATGCGATTTTTCCCACTGTGGCCCGTAGATGTCTACTCCATTCTAGTACTGCAACCTAAAGATGTCTTCATTAAAAACCTAGTTCAGTACTCACAGTCTCGACCCTTCGTACCTACAAATTTGTCGCTTCTTCAGACTCACTGCTATAGATTTTTCAATGATACATGCCCATAACAATTCACAAAATAGATATTCAATGTGCTCAATAGGTGATAATAGGATACCCTTTCTCTCTTATTTATACTTTCCAAGTAGCTTCCTCAAGGGGTTACCTTCTAACTAACTTAACAAACTTCCTTATTTTAGGGCTAACCCACTTCTAACCACTTGTCCACTTACAACCACTTTATCCACAAATAGTAAACTCACCACTTCTAGTTGCAACTAATTTATTTTTAAATATTTTCTTTTTGCAACAACTTAACTCATGATTAACTCCTAGTTACAACCACTTTGACTAGTAAACGTCTTCTATGATTTTATAGAATAAATTGACTTCTTTGACCTTCTAGGGATTTCCAGATAACTCATGAGGGTTATCCAACTTCACAAGGCCATAACTCTCTAACCGTGAGGAGTTATGTGGTGTTCCACATATCACCAAAAATGGCATGACATGTACTATCCATATAGAATATTCTTACCCAAAAATACACTGATATTCATGCCTTTATACCTAAAACAAGCTTAATTTCCTTAACCATATTGTTGGGGATATTGGAAATTTCTACTGAACTTGCTTCAAGGGTTGACATCAATGAAAACAAACCCAACTAATCAACAATCTCCCCCTTTAGAATTGATGGCAACAATTTTATGCAACACTAAAGTCATATCGCTCATGCTCCCCCTGTGACCATCACTCCCCTTGGAAACATGCCTTTGTGCTCTCTCTCCAAGCATCTAGCTCTCTATCCATGCATCTGATAAATCTCTCCCCCTTTGACATCAATAGAAAAGGTGACTTTTTGCCGGGGTTTCTCCCCCTGACAGAAATCTACCCAAACTGAATTGTCCTCTTTATGGTGCTTCCTCGTGAAAATATAAGACATATAAGAATAACATTCAAAATTCATTGTGGGGCAGAAATTATGCCAAGTTTCTGATGAAGATACTCAAAGGATTCCCTTGGAAGCGGTTTTGTAAAGATGTTTGAAATCTATTCTTTGGTCCCAACATACTCAACTCGAGTGTTCTTATCTGCAACTTGTTCTCATGGAAAATGATACTTGATTGGAATGTGCTTCATCTTGGAGTGCATCACTAGATTCTTTGAGATATTGATGGTTCTTGTATTATCACAATATATCGGAATAGGCTCATCATATTCAAATTGTATATTTTTCAATGTTTGTTTCATCCATATAACCTATTTTCAACATGTTTTTGCTGCAATATACTCTTCTTCGAATATAGACAATGATACTGATGATTTTGTCTTTCTTAGCCAAGATACCAAACACTCACCCAAGTATAACGTTGCTCCACGTGTACTTATTAGATCCTCAATGAAACCTTCCCAATCTGCATTTGTGTAGGCAATAAGTGACAAATACTTTCCTTTTGGATACCATAATCCAAACTCTTATGTAACCTTGAGATATATAAATATCCTCTTTACTGCTAGAACATGTGATTCCTTTGGTGTTGCTTGAAATCATGTCACCTGTCCAACTGCCTACATTGCAACAGGTTTGGATTTTGTCACATAATGTAAGTTGCCAATCATTGACATGTACTGCCTCTAATCTGTAGCCTTTGAATCATCATATTTACTTAACTTGCAATTGGTCTGCATAGGAATATTGACTGGTTTTCAATATTCCATTCCGAACCTATTTAGAAAATCTCTGATATACTTGGTTTGAGAAATAAAAATGTTTTGGTTGCTTTGACATATCTGAAGACTCAAAAAGAAGGATAATTCTCCTAGTAATGACATTTCAAATTCATTATTTTCATCCTTTGCAAATTTTTGGCTCATCATGTCATCATCACTTCCAAAGATAATATCATCAACATAAACTTCAATTAACAAAATACTATCTTGATTTACCTTGATGTAGAGGTTGGTGTATGCATTTCCTTTCCTCAACCCTTGTTGTTGTAAATATCTATCCAGCCTGGAATACCATGCTCTAGGGGGCCATTTGAGACCATACAAGGCCTTCTTTAACCTAAAAACATAATTTTCATTATTTGATAACTGAAATCCTTCTAGTTGCTCAATTTAGACTTCTTCTTCTAGATCCTCATTCAAGAAGGTTGGTTTCACGTCCACCTAATACACTTTAATAGTCTTGGAGCATGCATAAGCGAGGATCAATCTGATTTATTCCATTTTGACAACTGGGGTAAACGTCTCTTCAAAATCATTACCTTCAACTTGAGCGTATCCTTTACATACCAATATAGCTTTACTCTTAGTGACATGTCCATCTTCATTCAATTTATTTCTGAAGACCCACTTTGTGCCGATCACATTCTTGTACCTTGGCCTTGAAACCAATTCCCAAGTGTCATTCTTATCTATCTGATCCAACTCTTCATCCATGGATTTTATCCAGAATTCATCCTTGTTGGCTTCTTCAAAGATTCTTTCCTCAATTGAGGATAAGAGTGCTAGGTGTAGTTGTTATGGTGAATGAATTCTTCTTCTAGTCTCAACTCCTGCATCTTTGTTCCCAATAATATGATTTGATGGATTATTATTTTGTATTCATTTGTTAGGTGTCTTTGGAGGTACTTGAAGATCCTGTTGTTCTTTCTCTTCTTCTTCTAAATGATCTTCTTCATCTTCCCTTTATTCTACTTCTTCTTCCTTTGCTTCTTCTTCGTGATCCTATTCCATTGACTCATTTTCCTCTTCCTTTATTTTCCATCCACTTGTCTCATCAATCGTCACGTTGATTCTTTCCACAAATTTGTTGAGCCTTATATTGAAACATTTGTATTATTTCCTTGTGCTCGAGTACCCAACAAGTATGCCTTTGTCCACACGAGAATCAAACTTTTCCATTTTTCCATCTTTTCTTTTGATGTAGCATTTGCTTCCAAAAACTTTGAAGTGCTTCAAATTCGTTGGTTTTCCTTTCCATAGCTCATAAAGATTTTTATCATTGTTGTTTATGAGCATTACTCTATTTTGAATATGAATTGTTCTATGCATTACATATTCCCAAAATACATATGTCAACTTGGAGTCCATTAACATATTTCGAGCCATTTCTTATATTGTCGTGTTCTTCCTTTCGACTAGTCCCTTCTGTTCTGGTGTCCTAGCAACAGAGAATTGCCTTTTTATCCCATGCTTGTCGTAGAAATCCATAAATTCCTTTGAATTCAACTCTCCTCCATTATCAGATCTCAAACATTTGATTTTTGAATCCATTTCATTTTCAACCATTTCCTTGTATATCTTGAATTTCTCGAATGCTTCTGACTTCTCCGTGAGAAAATAAACTACATTCATCATTGTATAGTCATCAACCAATAACATGAAATATTTCTCACCTTTTAAACCCTTTGTTCTATTTGGTCCAACTAGATCAATATGCATAATTTCCAGCGGTCTTATTGTGGAGTATTCCTTTGATTTGGATTTGGTCTTTGTTTTCTTTCCTTGTTGACAATGCTTGCATAAGGTGTTGGTTGGCTGTCTGATCTGAGGAATTTATCTGATTGCTTCCTTTTTGTTGAATTTGACAAGGTTGTCAAATTTAATGTGACCCATTCTTTTGTTCCATAGCAAAACTTCATCTTCCTTTCCTAGAAAATACTTTTCATTTCCAATTTCACTTAATACATATATGTTTCTTGAAGTTCTTACAATTGTTGCAACCAATCTTCATGAACTTGTTTTTCTTATCTCGCACTTATGCGAATCAAACACAAATTTGTGACCTTGGTCACACATTTGACTTACACTTAGAATATTGTGTTTCATATCTTCCACTAGTAGAACATTCTCTACCTTGGTATCCTTGTTTCCAATTCTGACTATGCCTCTTCCAATGATTATAGTTGAGTCGTCATTTCCAAAGGAGACTAATCCATCTCTTTCCTTTCTTTAGAAACTTATCCTCATCGCCTGTCATGTGCTTTGAGCAGCCACTATCAACATACCAACTAGGTTTCTTATGTTTAGCTTGTAGAGAAAGTGTGCATTCTTCACTGTTTAACTGATTATGCTTTCTTATCCATATTCTTTGAGGTTCCTGTATGTGATTGTTGTTATTATGTTGTGATTCTCTTGGAGGAATTCTCATTCTACAATCTTTGTCCATGTGTCCAAAGTTGTTTCACTTGTAGCATTCAATCTCAGTAATCAAGGATTCAAACTTATTGTATCTTATGTTCTATGTTTCACTCAGCCTTCTTGAATAAACATTTCATGCATAGCTTTCACGGTCATCTTTGTTCCTGTTATTTTCTCTGCAATTCACAACCTTATGTTCAAAATTGTTACACAAATAACATAACCAAGAAATATGGTTTGATACCTGAGAGTTGTATATATTCTAAAATGAGTTACTTTTATGAACCCTTCTTCGTCCTGAGACCTTCTTGTTTCTGACTGTCGTTGATTCTGAAATTTGAATCTTCTGGGTGGAGGACTATCTCTGTGATCTTCAGTATAAAACTTATTGTCTCCTTTGACTATCTCTACATAGATTCTTGTTGTGTTTCTTGATCTGTTTTTTTGGAGCTTGATCCCTTTTCTTCCTAGTTGTATCTGAGTCTAGACTTGTCATGGTTTGGCCTTTGATTGCTAATGATATTGTCCAAAACTTTGGAGTTGTTTTGCAAGTTTTTCTTTTGAAGGTCCTTTCTCAATGTGACAATCTTTGCTTCCAAACTTCCAATGATCCTGTCATTTTATTCCAACCATTCTTTGAGTGCTTCTTCAATTATTTTGTCTTCTTCAACTTGGCTTTTAATTTAGTGATAATTTTCTCTAGATCTTCAGAGTTTGAATTTTGAATTTCCTCTTTTATTTTCAGTTCTTCCTATAGTGAGGTGTTTTTCATCTTCTCCCTTTTTATAACTTCTATGGCACTCAACAGTTCTTCTCTGTAGTCAACTTCTACCTCTTCATATTCTTCTTTGGTTCCTTCTTCCTCAGAATCCTCTATTGCCATGAATAGAACCCTTTTTGTATCACTTTCACTGAATTCATCTTCGTCTTATGAGGTGTTGTCTTCTTTGGTGCAAAAAATTTTCTTGAGAAAATTATTTTTGGTTCTTTTGCCTTTGTATATTTGTTTGCTATTTGAATCATCTTATTCATTCTTTTTCTTATTCTTATTCTTATTTGTTAGCGAAATGACCAATACCATCACAATTAAAAAAAATCAATGGAATCTTAACTCTATATTTGTCGGTTCCCTTTTTTAGTCTTCTGACGAAGTTGGATACTTCTTCATTGTCTTCTGAGATATCACTACTACTGCTATCTAAATTTTCCTTTTGATTTCCCTTTTTCTTTGACTTCTTGGATGCTTCGAATGTGGCTTCTTTTGTAACTGGATTCTCTTGTTATGTTCTCATTTCATAGGCTATGAATATTCCATGTATCTCATCCATGCTTATCGAATCTAGATCTATTATTTCTTCTAGTGATGAGACCTTAGGATCAAACCTCATTGGAAGAAATCTTAGTACCTTTTCAACAATTGTAGATTCATCAACGTCTTCTCCCAATCCTCTAATAGCATTCATTGTTTTGTCAAATCGTAAAAATTAAGTTACAATATTCTCATCTTCCTTCATCTTTAGTTGTTCAAATTGACCTCTGTAAGTTTGAAGATTTATTGCCTTGAATTTTGTGTCTCCTTCATACACATTCTGAATTTTGTCCCAAATCTCCTTTGTGGAGCTGCAATGCATAAATTTAACATATACTGAATCAACCAGACAATTCAAGAGTGCATCTTTGTCTTTTGAATTATTTAGACTGAGTTTCCTTCCATTTTCATTTGTTGGAGGAATGGCAGGTTCTTTATATCCATATACAAATGATTTCCAAACTCCAAATCCATGTGCTTGTACATATGTTTTCATCCTTCTGCTCCATAATGCATAATTTTGTCCATGAAACTCTGGTATTCCATTTTTATACATATTATTGCTCTCCATGATCTACCTTCCAGTGGTTAAACTGATTCCTAAAGGAAACCACTCTGATACCAATTGTTGGATTACTGAGAGGGGGGGTGAATCATTAATAGAGAAATAATGTCATTTTTAACCAAAGTATATAGGTGTTGTTTATATTTATGATCAATGTACCATTATCATTAAACAAGTGAAGAATAAATAAACCATGAACAAATGAACAACCATACACATACACATTACACCAGTAATTTTACGTGGAAACCCAATGCGGGAGAAAACCACTGTATGTTTTTTCTAATATGTATTTAAGAATTAAATTCATTGGAAGCACCAACTTCCTTTGTTTTCCAGCTACAACTAGAAGGAGGATCCAACCCCCTATATTTTCAGGCTACAACCTAAGGGAAGCTCCAACTTCCCAATTATCTAGCTACACCCCCCTACGTTCGCCGTTTACAACCACCTATCCTTGTCCTATCCAACCACCCTGAAATATAAGTGTCAATTATGAACAACTTGTCACTATTACTATTGTCACTACTAACCTTTGTCACTGTCATTGATCCAACTTTGTCATTGACTTGATTCTTCTTCAAAATTTTCTTGCAAATCCACGACATATATATAATGAAACACGTGGCTATGCGTGTTTTTCTTAACTTCAACTCACGGATGTCCATGACCTTCTTCACTGCAACTCACGGATTACTAGTAACACTCTCAGCTTCATTGTTTTTCCTTTGTCAATTGTCATTTTTGAACCTGATACTCGAACTCTTCAATGTAGTCTCGTATTTGATCATGAGTTGAAGTGAAGAATATGTCACCAACCAAGTGCCATACATAAACCATGAACCATTCATCAAAAATAGGAAACCCTTACATCCATTATACAATAAAGCCTAATTGTAATGCAGCCTCAAAGTGTACCAATATCTTCACTAACACTCTTCAACCAAGATGCCTCAAATATGATCCAAAATCATAATATGTATTATAACAATTTACAAACTATCTTATGGAGTGTGCAAACCATAGAAATCCAGTACACCAGAAATATACCACTGTATATTTGCCTGATACATCAAGTACCAAACAGCCTACAAACCCTCAGGGGTACATGCTTTATCTTCCATGATCAAACCGTGTACCATTATCAATAACCAACTRCAAAAAATATATAACATACCTTTTAATTTTTGTAGAAGGTTTTGTTGTACCAAATCACTGTCACATCGTTCTATAATCACTTCTTTTCCCTATAGCTTGTCACGGATGATAGATCAGATCTTCCTTTTCATCTTTGKCTATATATATGCACTTTGTCTTCAGTAAATCCGCGAGTATATGTGCTTTGTCCCATTGTATCATGTGTATGGTCACTCCCTTATAGTACTGCAACCTATGGATATCTTCAGTAAAACTCTAGTTCGATACTCACATTCTCGACCTTTTGTACTTGAAAATTTTTCGTTGCCTCAAACTCACTGCTATAGATTTGTCAATGATACCTGCCCATAAAAATTCACAAACTAGATATTCAATATGCTCAATAGGTGCTAATAGGAGACCCTTTATCTCTTATTTATTCTCTTCAAGTATCTTCCTCAAGGGGTTACCTTCTAACTAACTTTACCCAACTTCTTATTTTAGGGCTAACCCACTTCTAACCACTTGTCCACTTACAACCACTTTATCCACAAATAGTAAACTCACCACTTCTAGTTGCAACTAATTTATATTTAAATATTTTGGTTTTGCAACAACTTAAGTCATGATTAACTCCTAGTTACAACCACTTTGACTAGTAAACTTCTTCTAGGAGTTGCTAGAATAAATTGACTTCTTTGAACTTCTAGAGATTTCTAGATAACTCATGAGGGTTCTCCAACTTCACAAGGCCATAACTCTCTAACCGTGAGGAGTTATGTAGTGTTCCACATATCACTTGAAATGGCATGGCATGTACTATCCATCTAGAGCAATATTACTTACAAATACATTGATCTTTGTATATTTGTACCTCAAAAAAAACTTAAGTCCCTTAACCATATTGTTGGGGCTACCGGAAATTGCTATCGGACTTGCTTCAAGGGTTGAAATCAATGATAACCAACCCAATTAATAAACATTGGTGTGACAGATCCACAAGTATGGATAGTTCTATTTTATGGGTGAGACTTTTCCATCTATGTAACTAGGACAATAGTTGCCTCTTTGTAATGCATTGTTTTTGTTTCACAATATGATGAACAGAGTTCGGTATAAGGCAATGTTGGTGTCTCTCACATTATATATGTGTCTCTTGTGTTTCGCATGTTTTCTATTGTATTCCAGAATGAATAAGTTTTAAAGAATGTTAACAAATTTCTAAGTATACAAATAAGTCACACAAAGTAAGAGGTTGACTTGTTTGTAGCCTAGAACAAAGTATGGGTATTCTCTAGGTGAAGAGGCATAGTATGGGTGAAGTATCATTGGTTGAGTCAAGATACCAAGTGATAACCATCACAGTGTCGCACATCCACAAGATTCCAAGGTAAGACTTGGGCATGACATGTGGTATCAGAGATGTTTTGCAATGAATAACTTTGTGAATACACAACACACAATATGATAGAATTTGCACAGTTCAAGAGTGGGGATACCCAAGGTGGGGTGACTCCTTGGAGATGGGTGGATGAATCCATACAATGGGAGCATACCGTGAATGAATTAAGGAAGGTTGATTCAAGTGTCCCACTGTGACATGAGGAAAAATATACCCGGTTTGTGTAGTGAACCAGGATCTATAGGGAATTGCAAAGAAGTACCTTGGAACCAAGAGGTGGACCAAGGGACACTCCCACACTTTCTACAAAATATGAGTACAATATAGGTATGTTGTATTGTGATTTTTTTTGTATTTTTCACTTAACACATAAAGAGTGGAAAGGCTTGGTTTGCAACAAGCTATGAAGGATTGGTGTGTTGGGTGCCTTGGGAGGAAATCTTGTAAGCCATTACCATCAGTTGTGTTTTGTGGATCTATTATCAATGAAATAATATTGCAAGCCCTGGTTGACACAGGAGCCTCACATAACTTTCTGAAGACTAAGGTAGCAAAGGACTTGAGACTTAGATTCTCCCCATGTGGAGTTGTGGTGAAGGTAGTAAAATCTAAGGCAAAGGCATCAATTGGTGTTGCCTCTTTTGTTTACATTTGACTTGATAAGTGGGAAAGTCGGGATAACTTCATAGTGATGCCTATGGATGAATTTGAAATGATTCTTGGGCAGGAGTTACTAAGGAGGACGCATTCAGTCCTTATGACATGGATGGATAAGATGGTTATGTTTGGTGAACAAAATGCTTGGTTTGTGAAATATCCTTGATCCGGCTGATCAAGATATTCGCTACTGTTCTAATACTCTGTCTTGCAGATCTGATACACTGGGGGTTTCTGGAT
>SNQJ01S0023385.1:0-17263 GCA_010110895.2 Picea sitchensis
CCCCGCGTGGAAGGGTGTACATACTTCTGGCGTGTAAATACTTCATGGGGTATAAACACGGTTGAAAGCAAGGACCTCTAAATCAGGAAGATAATCAGGCTCCACAACCAACACCTGAAAACGGATGAATGGAGCTCCCAGAAATGGCTCGCAAAGGTGCTCTCCTCAATGGCTTCCCTGCATAAAAATGGCTTTGGCTCAACAATTCTTCAACATTTTCTTATTATGAACCTCCTCCCATGGCTTCAAGAACCTATGGGTTATATAGGATTGAAGTGTGTAAGAACCTCCCAACTTATCCCCAAGATCTGGCCTCATAAGGGCCCAATATCCTCCAAAAATGGACTAAATCTCCCAAATCTACTGAAAAAATCAAATAAAAATCATAATACAAGGTATAAAACCCACTTTTGGGAAAATAAAGGGCGCAACCCCCGATTTCCTGGGCTCCTGGTCATGTGGGCACCCTCCATGTGGCCCTGGACCGGTGCACTGGCCCTTAGCCGCTTAACCGTCGGCCCCTGGTCATTTGTGCTTGGCCCATGTGGCCATGACCTTACCTTCCATGCACTTCGAATATGGTTTAGGTCCCGGTCTTAGGTCTTGGTCACGCGCCTTGGTCGACGGGCTAGCTCGACCGACCGGGGGCCAAACCTACACATCTGTGCCGAAACAATATACAACATGGTTACATGGTATGGTTCCATGTAGTTACATCGGGGGCTGGGGTTAAACCCCAACCCTTTACTCCACCCAACGGTCAACACAATCCACTTTAAATATAAGTTTTGGACTATGGTATACATTGACTAATGCGGGCGGGTTGGTATCTCGGTCCCTGCTAAACCCTTCGCCACCTGGACCGGAGGTCACGGGTTCAACCCCGGTGGACTCCAACTTTTGCCAATACAAATGAACCAATAAATGGGTGCCATGTGGCAGCCCATGAATGGGCCACGTGGCACAACACCATTCGCCTAGATGAATTCCACGTGTCATGATATGATTTTCACAACTTCCAACCCAGTCAGCATGCCACTTGTACCTACCATGTCAGCCTATGCCAACTGTACCTGCCATGCCAGCTCATTCCACGTGTCACTCTTGCAGTGGTGTCATGTGTCATGATATGACTCGTCCACATACACACCTACCCACGTCAATGCCAACGCACCCTGCCACATTAGATGTATGACCATACGACCTGTATAGTCAACTTCCACGTCAAAACTATACAGACTGTACAATCAACATTTGTTTTGCCTGTTTGAGGAAATGAACAGACCGCGATATCTTTTGCATACGATGTTCGTTTGAGCCCATTCAAGTTGTGTTGGGTTCATATCGTTGAGGCCTACACACACGTCTGTTTTGAAGCCATTCCGAGCACTTTTATTTTTAGGCCTTCCTGGACCCATTTTTGATCCCTAGATCCAATTCTTGATCATAGTGTCTCACTATGATAGGCCACAAGGTGGTCGTGATGAGTGATGACTATGCCCACAACATAATCTGAAGCATCTGTCTTGATCTCAAAAGGTCGTTGTAGGTCAGGTAATGAAAGCACTGGGGCAGAGCGTAAGCGCTGCTTCAGATCATCAAACGCTTTCTGTTGGGACAAACCCCACACAATTTTTTCCTTACCACCACCTCTGGTTATTTGGCTGAGGGCCCATGAAATATGGGAGAATCCCAACACAAACCTGCGATAGAAATTGGCAAGGACTAAGAAGCTCTGAAGCTCAGTGAGCGTGGTTGGGGTTGGCCAGTCACGGATGACTTGGATCTTGGCTAGATCCACATGAACACCATGTGCATCAACAATGAAGCCTAGGTAGTGGAATATGTTCATGCCGAAGGAGAATTTTTACAAGTTGGCATATAGCTTGTGTTGTCGTAGATTGTGAAGAACTTGCTGAATGTGTTGTAAGTGTTCCACCCAAGTCTTGTTGTAGATGAGGATGTCATCCAGGTACACCACTACAAAAGAATTGGTGAAAGGACGCAAGATATCGTCCATCAGCCTCATGAAAGTTGTTGGGGCATTTGTCAAACCAAAGGGCATGACCAACCATTCAAAAATACCTTCTTTTGACTTGAAGGCAGTCTTTCATACATATTTCTTCTCTATTCGGACCTGATGGTAGCCAGACTTCAAATAAATCTTACTGAAGCATTTGTCTCCCTTGAGCTGATCAAGGAGATCATCGATTCGGGGAATCGAGTATTGGTTCCTGACTGTTATTTTATTTATGGCCCGATAATCAATGCAGAGTTTCCTGGTCTCATCTTTCTTCTGCACAAGCACGATCGAGCAACCACAAGGCGATGAGTTGGGTCGGATGTGCCCCTTGTGGAGAAGTTCTTGGATCTGACAATGGATCTCCTCATTTTCTAACAAAGAGAGACGATAGAATGGTCCATTGGGTATTGGTGCATCGGGGGTTGGATCGATGGAATGCTTGACCTGACAGTGTAGAGGTACCCTAGTAGGTGAGGAGAAGAGGTCTTTGTATTCTTCCATGACCTTGTCCATTTTATTATGTTGCGTGGAGAGGTCGGTCATGGAGGCCATGGATGTGGCTACAATGTTTCGCTCACTCCGAGAGCGAATCATGAATAATATAAACTTCATGTTTTGAGAGATGAATTTCCTACATTGCTTGGAAGAGATCAAGGAAATGAAACTAGGTGGGACTACCTCGGGTATCCTGTACAATTTCCTGTTCAAAGTAATAATAACACTCTGAGGCCTAGACTCATATACAACATGATGTTTCCATAAATAAGGTTGGCCCAAAAGAACATCACAAACTTCAAGGGGAGACACATCATACACTAACTCATATTTGAATGGCTTGATGTAGTACAACATGATACACTGTTGGCTAATGCGAAGATTGCTCCCTTAGCAGAGCCATCTGATGGTGTAGAGTTGCGGGTGTAGCGTTGTCGGAAGGGCTAGCTACTTGACGACCTATGCTGAGATAAGGTTCTTCTGGATATCACTATCAACGCTGAAGTGTAGCAGAGTGCCTTTCACCCACATCTGTGAATGAAAGAGGCGCTCACCTTCCTATGGCTCATCAGGTTCACTGGGCTAGATCTTGGTGGTAGTAACGGTGGCACTAGGTTCCGCGTCAATGATCTATCTCCCATTTTCTAGTTCTGACTCAGAGTCAGAGCCTGCATATGATTCAAAGGATTTCACCTTTTCCACCAATGACTGATTTGAGTGACAATCAAAAATGTTATGGAAGGGGCTCTTATGGAAGTCGCACCACTTCTCGGTATCTTTCTTCGTCTTTCTGTTGTCCTTCTTTGCTTGTGGCTTCGACTGGTTTTCCTGAGGCTTTCCATATTTTTTATGTCCTTTTTTCTGCGGGTTGGGGCTGCCCTTGCCCTGATTCTGTTGTGAGGGGTTCCCAAACCTGAATTGCCACATCTTTTGTTTAAGCTTCTACTCGATTTTGATGGCGCATCGATAGGTCGCGCCTAAGGACGAGATGTCCAAAAACTCCATTTATTCTTGGATGTATCTATGCAGACCACTACGATACTTGAGCACCAGATGTCACTCAGAATATTTGATACCCATCTTGGTGTGCAAGGTATGGAATATATTTGTGAACTCTGGTACTTCTTGGTCCCTTTCCTGCCGCAGTGTGGTCCATTTTGTATATAGGTCGTCATAACTTCCAACAGGGTAGTATTGTTCCTTAATAACATCCCTGAAGGATTCCCAAGTAAGTGGGACTATAAATAATGAGGGTTCCTCCGCTACTTTTTGCTCACAGAAAGTCTCCCACTAATCTTTGACATGGGGGGCAACTTTGAGGAGTGCAAAAGTAATTTTTTCTCTATTCGAAAAGTTATGGACAGAAAAATACCCTTCTAGCAAATTCAACCATTTGTTTAGAAAATTTGTTTCTATCTGAACTTCAAATATAGGAATATCAAAGTTGATATATACCTTGAAGGGGGCGACACCTCTGCTCGAGGTAGATGCGTCGTTTGTCGGTAGTTGTCGAAGGATTTGTGCAAATTTGTCCATCATCTCGTTCCTCTGTCGCTCGAGGGCTTCCTCGAGTAACATTTTGAAAGGATCTCATGTCCTGTCATCTTTCTTTTCGCTCACCATGGAAGGTTTCTTAGGCGTGCGATAGTATTTATCCTCAAGAGAAACAATCTCAAGACCCAACTCTCTATACCCTGACCTCGTCGGGGACATGCACTAAAAAACGACAAGGAGAAGACCACTCTGATACCACTAATCTAGATTTATGAGTAGAACGAAATGAAAACACGAATTTATAATATTAACACAAAGACACGGTGAATAACAACAAAGATACAATAAAATTGGACTTCTATTAAATAAAAAAATATGCCGAAACTATAAAATGCACTCTGAAACAAGCTTGCTAGAATGCTGACAACTTATATCTGAGAAGAGATGTGATAGCTACGCTCATTCACAAGAAGATTAGTACAATGAGGCTTTGAATGAATTTTTACAATAAAAATTAAATCCAAAACCCTAGACATCCAAAAACCTAACCCTAGGAGATGAAGCACCAAAAGTCATATGGGCCCCATTGGGGTAAGTTAGTACATCAATTTCCCGGGGTCGTAACTTTTGCATACGATCTTCGTTTAGGGTGCATGATAGCTCGTTGGAAAGGTATTGACGAGGGGATTACTTTATGGGGCTCAATAAAAGCCTTTGGCCATAATTGAGGTTCATGATCATGAAAAAACATCGTTTAGGCCCTCAAAATGGCCTCGGAAGTTCAGAAACCGAAAAACTGCTAAAAATAGTAAGTTGCCAAAAAACTATTTTGAGCCAGTTGGACAAAGTGGGTGGCCATCGAGATCTTCTTAGATCACTTGGTGGGTAGGGGTGGGTAGGGGAATCCTATCAACACCATATAATGAACCATAATATTATTGTAGGCCAAATCCCCAACTCAAAGCCTTGCACCCAATAGAATAGGTCCTTGAAATGGTAGCGTTGAATGAGATGCAACCAACCTCTCCTCTGAGGGAAGAACTGATTAACCATAGAATATGAAACCTGCCCTTGAGAAATCATTCACTACATATTTTAATTTTAATTTCAAAACCCCGAGTTCAAAAAAATGACCACTCTTATTGCCAAATACTCTAATCATAACAATGGAAGAGAAATCTCAATTAAATCTATATATTTCTTTGAGCCTTGCTACACATAGAGACCACTAGGCATAATTTGCGAAATAAGAGGATCATACTCTCCCAAGACCTCCCATAAAAATGGAACAAATGGAAGACAAGCCCCCCACAGCCCCCACCTCCCATAAAAATGGAACAAATGGAAGACAAGCCCCCACAGCCCCCATTCAGGGAGACGGAGATGAGGCCACAAGAGAATGCCCTAAACCCATATGATTTTATTACACCTTTTCAAGAAAAATTAAAAGAATGAATAGAGATCAAAAAGAAGAAAACACATAAATCCCCACCTTAGGTTAGAGAATATATGAGTTGGCACCGACAATAGAAACTTTACTAGTATGTGTTTTTTTAAAATTTATTTGCAATAAAATTATGAAGATTTATCCATGTACTTCAAAGAATGATATAAGTACATGAAGAAAAATTAAGCTCATTGTCTAAGTGCTTCCCACCCCATTTACGAAGGGACAAGAACAAGATATAGAAAATATTCCCATAATTTTGTACTCATTTATTGTACAAGTTGCACCCATTTTATTAGAAATATAATAATTTTTCGTAAAAAAACTATCATAAACTATATCATAATATTATATCTAATAATAACATATTATATTTGTAATAAAACATATGTTATTGACGAATCTATTGATACTTCTAACATAACATTTTACCCTAATCTCTATTTTTTACACTTGTTTGACTGATGGAAAGATCATGAAGAAATGCACAACTTTGATGTTATGAATGTTTTATTTGGCTTACAACATTTTTCTTATTTCCGAGATAATAAAAGAATAATATGTTGAAAGAGTTCTTTTAAAAACTAACCAAAATGTTTTTCCTTGACCTTCGTTGTTGACACTATTTAGACTATTAGAAATATATCGAAGATATAAAAAAAAATCAATACACTTTAGATTATCTTTGTTCATATTTATTCTTATTTTTGAAATAACGAAAAGGGAATATTTTGAAGAATACATACATGTGTGAAGGTAGTATATAATACCCCGGTTATGAGTTCGCATAAAAATAATGTATTTTGTTTATTTGATGAAAGGTCGGAGTGCCCAAATAATTAAAAGAGGATGGAGTTCCTAGGAAATGTAATACTTTGAACATTGCAAATAATAAAATACATTGATGGCTGCAAGATGGACTAGGACAAGAGTTATAGTGGGCTATGATTCCGAGAGAGCTAGGATAAAGGGGCTGGGTATTTTTATTATATTTTATTTACCCATATCGGTTTTAATTAAGAAAAGTGGTTGCATGAGTTTTTTCGAGTGTAGGCCATGTGGTTATTGATTTCATGTAAGTATATAAACCCCTTTTATGGGTTGTCTGGGGTTTGTTCTTCATTCAATCTTTCACTCTATCATTTGGTTTATTATTCCTCATTCATTATGGTTCTTGGTTGGGACATGGGAACACATTGTTGATGAAACAAGCCATTGTTTTGTTGGTTGTAGTAATTACTAGTGTTATCTAGCTATGAATTGGTGCCAATATGACTGAGATGCATTGACATGTGTTAAAACTTGTTCACAACTACAAATCCTAAGAGTCCCAACATGGATATTCTTCACCAGATGCACTAGAGACCTAGCAGGAAGTGGATATCCTGAGGGACTGTGTAGCAATGAAGGGGGTTCATTGTCTTTGGGTGGTGCAGGATGGAGAGAAGAGAGTTGGTGTACTTTGGATTGTTGTGTGTTGAGAAATCTATGAGAGCTTGAATGTTGACTGGTTTGGGAAGCTAAGTGTCGCTATGGAACCCGTCCTTGTGGATTCATACCCCTATCTCGGGGGTGACCTATTGTTAAGACTTAGAACAACAATGTCTAAGGTTGGGTGAAACATCCTTGGTCTGCAGCAAGTTGGTGATTGGTTTTGTTTAAGATAAGTTCTCTCTGGTATGGTTTACTTTGTCTGTATATTTATTTTCGTTGTGCATTAATTATTATCTCCGAGATATGCATTTTAATGTGCATGCTTGTTGGTTATTGTTGCGTATGACATGATTAAACACTCTATTTAAGTATAACATGAATATTGATTTTTTCATATGCGATTATTTCATTTGTTTCATGCTTCTTTATTAATTAATTGTTATCAGAATTCAAAATCATTTCTTGAAGTATGATTTGAATTAGCATGGCCAACCTACTGCTGGTTGGGTTCGTTACAAAGTGGTATCAGAGCTTCGAGTTAAAACATTGGACTGGTATGGGCCAGGACGAGTGCGAATTTGGGAAATTCGACGTTGCATATTTTGGTCTGTGGAAATTTGGGGAAAATTGAAAAATTATTAGAGAGAAATCCCCAATTTTGTGAGTAGATTTGAGTTTTAAATAAGCTGTCTGAGATGTTTAATGGAGTCGATCGGCTGATTTGTAGAGTTGAATTCAACCTGGAAGGTCAAAATTCATGTTTTAATGGTTGTTGTAACATTGGAAAGAGTTTAATGATTCAACAATCGATATTGTGTTATATATCGAGATCGATGGCCTCTATTCGTTATGGTAAACTTAAAAACTTATAAAGTTTTCATAGTTTTGCAAAGGGGGAAGATTGACGGTCGAGATCTGCTTTTGGCGTTGGAAAAAATGAAAGAATCGACCACTGAGATTCATTTTTAGGGGTTTATAAAATGGATCAGATCAATGGTCGAGATCATTTAGAATGGAAAATGGACAACCCATATTCATTTGAGTTTCAGTCAAAAAATTTCCAAGTGTTGGAGTTGGCCAAGAAAATTCATCAACGACTAATGGTCAGGTCGACCAAATTGGAGAAGTGTTTTAGCCGCCAACGGAATTCTCCAACGTCCGATGGTCAGGTCCGTCAGATTGGTGAAGTGTTTTATCTTCCAACATGATTTGTCGATGTTAGATGGTTGGGTCGGTCAGATTGGTGAAGTGTTTTAGCCACCAATGGAATTCGCCAATGACCGATTGTCGGGTCGACTGATTTGGTGGAGTGTTTTGTTAACCAACAAATATTGTCGATGACTGATGGTCGGGTTGACCAATTTATCGAAATGTTTCAATCAATCAAGAGATATTTTCGATGATCGATGGGTCGATGGTTGGGTGTCGACCGATTTGGAGAAGTGTTTTGATCGAGTAAGAGAAATTGCCAATCACCGATGGGCCGATGGTTGGGTGTCGACCGATTCGATGACTGATGGAAAATGAAGGAATGATAGTGATGATGTGTCATGCCACATCACCATCCATGTTTCATTCCATGTCATCCAGAATGCCATGTTAGAGTCTACATGTCATGTCACGTAAGCATCCATGTGTCATTCCATGTCAGCAGTTGCCACATCAGCTAATAGAAGTGGTCAATGGTTGATGGTCGAGCTGGTCAAATTAGAGGAGTGTGTACATTAGTCAACAAGAATGACCGATGGTTGACGATCAGGTCGGCTGAAATGGAGAGAGTGTTTCAACCGCCAATGTGAATCATCGACGGTTGATGATTGATGGTTGAGTCGATTGGTTCAAAGATGTGTTATAATTGGTTGCCAAGGGAGAAGGGTTGACAGTCGATGGTCGGATCGAAATTTTGGGAAGTATTGACAGATCAACAACTTAGATATCACCTAATTTTGAGATCGACGGTGCAGATTGTCGTGTAGGAAAGACTGCATCAATTTTAAGAAATTTTTTGGAGCCATTTTCTTATTTTTCCCATAACTAGATCATATTAATTCAAATTGGGATGAAACTTATTGGTGTTTTCCACAGACGAGATATAGAAAAGTTCAATAGAGGGATATTGTTCTTCTTGGATTTGTCAGAAATTGCAAAATAGACATTTTTACAGATTTAGGTCCAGATCATTAGCAGAGATCCAGATTAAGCTGAAATTCTTAGAGAGAGTCCAAAAAGTAGACATGGAAATAATATATGAAGGAATTGAATAAATTCTATGGGGATGTTTAAATAGGCCAAAATCCATTATTCTGGGCCACTTTTTGGGGATTTTTGATATTTTTAGATGAGGAAAAGTGACTTCATATCACAAAAATGGAAAATTTTATTTACTCAACATTTTATATACTCATTAACAAAAACAACTTTGGTTTAGTGAAATTTTTCCAGAAGTGCACAAATTGAGAGATAGTTAGTTTTGATAAAACAAATCTAGTCTAGAAAATAGGGTGAAAATGACAAAGTTGTCATTTCCAGATTGCTACAATTTTTTACTAAAGCATCAAATTGAAAATATGAGAGTTGTTATGAATTTCCTGTAATTATTATCATCTATATCTCATACAAAAGTTTCTCTATTCCCTGGCATATTTTCTTCTGTAGTTGACAGAAGTTGGCCTTTCAATAAAATTACACCAATGGAGAAAATGCACAAATGGGGTGAAAATGGCTTTGTCGGAAAGCCATAACTTTCAGCTCAGAGATCAGAATGAGGCATGAGTATAGTCGTTGGAAATATGATTTAAAGGAGAATAACCTAGAATTTGGATAATTTTGAGAATTATGATATAATTCTTCATGAGTTGAGAAGAAAAAGGACTTGTAGCATTAATTGACAAATTTTTACAATATGTATAATTCTAACAAAAATGGTTGCTTGCAGATTTTTAATAATTAGGGGATATAAACATATTAGTTCAAGACAATAATTCATATTTTGGACATGGAGAAAGGAGAGGGAGCCTTCATTCATGAGAGAGAATCCAAAGGTCAAAATATTAGTGTTGGTAATGCATAGACAAAATCAAATGGGAACAAGAGAAGAGGGGAACAAGAGACATTAATAGAGACGATGAGAAGCATGAGAATAGAAGTGCATAGCTTATTATCATTTATTTATTTTTTTATCTAGGGGAATCGATAATGACAGTGGTATCTCGCTCACGTGACATGGGGTTGAATCCCGTCGGCTTCCTTATAAACCCTAGGGCGAACCACACTGCCCGAAATCCTGGCCTCCAGATAAGACGAAGTTTGAACTCGTAACCTGCTTAGCAGCACAAACTCCTTAACAACACATTTGCTTGCCACTAGACCACACCCTTGTGGGCTGAATAGAAGTGCATAGTTACAAAGAAGAAAATGAGAAAAAAATGAGAGAACACAACAAAATCAATCCTCCAATGATGTGAAGCATAAATTAGTTGCAGAGGCAAGAAAAGAATGGATCAGACTCAAGACAGGAGGAATAAGGAAGACATCATGAAAGAAGAGATAACTACAAAATAATTGGTCATTCAAGAAGTGCTAGAAGAAATCATAGACATCACTCACCTCCTTACTTAGAAATGAAATTGTATGCATCTGAAGACTACATAAGTAGTCCAAAAATGTCTCATGTTAAGAACCAAAGAACAAGACATGAATTTGACAGCTTGTAGGGAGAGATGAGGAAGCTTAATCCATCATCCTTTGATGGTGAAAGAGAAAGGGAAGATGATGTTGAAGAATAGTTGCTTGGAATTAGGAATTATTTCCAGTTGCATAACTACACATCTAACCTATTGTTAGGACCCTGAAATGTCCCTTTTTCACTACACCTTTTGATCATTCAACCTTCTCATTCCTAAGCTAAATGACTATTATAATGAGCACCAAGACCCTTTTTCCCAAGGTATGAACTATTCATCTTGCTTTTATATTTTCATTTACTTAGCATGTTTGATTGATAACGTTCACATATTTTACCCATGAAATGATTTAACTAATGATCAAAATGTTAGAACAACCCACTTCGAGAAACTCGCTGTTGTTACAGCTATGCGCCAATCCTGGAAGCTGTTACATGACTTCTACAATGGATGCCCATCAATCCTGGAAGCTGTTACACAACTGCTACGACAAAAGCCTGTTAATCTCAGAAGTTGTTACAACAGATGCCACCAGTCCTATTGTGATACAATTGTTGCAACACCTGTTGATTAGAATGTTGGCTCACGATGTTGATGAAGGAGAATTCAAGATTTTGTATTAATGATCTAACGAACAACCTGAGAATCGGGGATTCTCAAGATTGTTCTTTTTTTGAACACTGAACGAATCTGAATTTAAATAGCAGATCTTTTGTAATGTAAAGGTTGTTAGTCTTTTTCCTTGAACTGAAGAAAGTAGCGATTATTGTACACAGACATATTTTTGGCAATTAAATGAAGAAGTGGATTGAATTTCTTTAGCATATTGTAACCTATCTCTTTGAGTGGATTCAGAGAGAAGGAAAGGGCCCACCTTCCTCACCGATTCCCCTCTATTTTGAATCCTAGATTTAGTCATTTTCATTGCAAATGGTTTAACTGTTAGATATTTCTTAATACAACTGTTGTTATAGTTTAGTTCCTTCTTGGTAAATGCGCATAAAATTGTCTCATGAGAATTAGAAGTCAGTTGTTGAACATGGCTGGAGAACTACTTTTCCTTCTTCTGCATTAGGTTAAAATCTTGTTTTGGAGAATTAAAAGTGTGAATTAGCTTCTTGCAATAAGTAGATTTCCCTTCCGCAATAGTATAGAATTTATTCCTGCAAAAGTAAATTAGAAAGTTAGATTAAGGTAGGCAATTCATGGTTTTTGTATATTCATCAGTTTAGATTGCAATTATGATTTTAAGTTTGTAGCACTCCAACTGTATCAGCACAATTGTGTTAGCGATAATGTTTGTTTGTTTTGTTAAAAAAGAACTTCCCTACTACAATTAGATTAGAGATGCTTTCATAATCTAGCATAGACTGTGCATAATTATCTTGAAATAACAGACTTTCCCGGGTTGACAATTTATATTGAACACTTTGATTTTCCATTCAATTAGACAATTAAAGTGCCCAACACCTACAAGCCAAAATTTCCTCATACCATTTGCATAGAAAAGTTGCTATGTGGTGGGATCAATTGAAGCAAGTTGAACACATTAATGAGAGAAGGATCACTTGGAAGCAGTTCAAGAGATATTTTTAGAAGGAGTATCTTCTAGAGCACTTCTATGACAAGAAAATGTAAGAGTTATTTGAACTTAGATTGGGAAGCATGACCATGGCATAATATGAAAAGAAGTTTTTGGGATTACTGAAGTATGTGGGGTTTATCAAGGATGAGAAGGTGAAGATGTAGAGGTTTTTGAGTGGACTGCCATCATTTTATAAAGATAAAATTCAATATGATGAGCCCGGGAATTTGATAGCGACCATTACGAAGGATAAGTACCTGCATGAACAAGGCAAAGACAAAGAATACTTGCAGAAATATTGGAAGGATAAGAAGAAGAGAAATATGATTAGAGAAGGAAGGGATTCAAACCTCCTTTCAACAAAAAAAGTCCTAATACAAATCAACAAGATCATTCTACTAAGAATGAATCCAAGAGAGAAGACTCCTTGGGAAAAAGTGAAATACCACCATTAAAATTTTGGGGATGCAAAGATGATCACATGTACAAGGATTGTCTTCACAGATAAGACAAAATGAAGACCATGCATAACATACAAGATGCCACAGTAGTAGAAGACATGGGAAAAAGTATTCTAAGAATATATGCAGCCTTAGAGGATCGACAAGTAGAACATCAATCCCATATGATTGAGGGGGAAGCTAATATCATTAATCAAATTGTTATTTTTATTGATTCAGGAGAAACCCATTGTTACATTGATCCTAAAATAGTGGATAGATTTCATTTGGAGAAAACTAAGATTGAAAAGTCAATTTTGGTTCATCTAGCCACTGGAACCAAAAGAAGAATCAATGAGAGTGCCAGGGGTTATCCAATAAATTTGAATGCAGTAAATAAAATTCCTAACCTAAATATCAAACCATTGGGATCTTATGATATACTAATCAGAATGGATTGGTTGGAACAAAATCATGTTGTCCTACATTTTCATAACAAGACATTTATATGTCTTGATGAAGAAGGAAAATAAAGCACTATGAAAGGAATTCCAAGACCCATTTCTATAAGGGAAATTTCATCTTTACAACTGAAGAGGTGTTTCAGGAAAGGATGTCAATTGTATGCAACTCATGTGGAGGAGGCATAAAATACAAAAGGGCCAAACCTTGAAGAGTTTTTAGTTTTGAAAGATTTTGAATATGTATTCCAATAAATACCAAGATTTCCACCAAAGAGGGGAATATATTTCTCTATTTATTTAGTACCAGGAGTCACCCCAGTATCAAAAACACCTTACAGAATGAGTACAACGGAATTAAAAGAATTACAAATGAAGCTAGAAGAATTTTTGGAGAAAGGGTACATATGCCCAAGTGTTTCACCTAGGGGACCACCAATACTCTTTGTCAGAAAGAAGGATGGAGCATTGAGGTTGTGTGTTGAATTTAGACAGTTGAATAAAGCCACTGTGAAGAAAAAATACCCTCTAGCCGGAATTGATGACCTATTTGATAAACTAAGCGAAGCAACGATATTTTAAAAAATAGACTGGAGATTAGGCTACCGCCAGGTAAGAATAAAGGAAGAAGACATCAATAAGACAAGTTTTAGAACCAGGTATGGACATTATGTATTTGTAGTGGTGCCATTTGGACTGACCAATGCACCAGTTGTCTTTATGTACTTAATGAATGGCATATTCATAAATCATCTGGATAAGTTTGTCATTTTGTTCTTGGATGACATACTTATTTATTCCAAGTCCGAGGAAGAGAATGAACATCACTTGAGGTTGGTGTTCAAGTACTAAGGGAACATCGGTTTAATGACAAGTTAATAAAGTGCTCGTTTTACCAATATTAGATCCATTATCTGGGGCACATTATTTCAGAAGAAGGTATAGCAGTGGATCCATAGAAGGTTAAATCCATTAGAGGATGGCCAACACCGAGGAATGTTTCAAAATTCAGATCTTTCATGGAATTAGACAGATAATATAGGAGGTTTATATAAAGATTCTCTAAAATTGCTCATCCCATCACTTCTTAACAAAAGAAGGGAATTAAATTTGAATGGACAACAACGTGTAAAGAGAACTTTAATTTTCCGAAAGAATTACTTACTAGTGAACCTATTTTAAATATTGTTGACCCAAATGAGAATTTTGTGGTGTGTACAGATGCATGAAAGGAAGGAATTGGTGGAGTCCTCACTGAAAATGGATATTCCATTAGTTATGAGTCCAGAAAGATTAAAGAACATGAGAGAGATTATGCCACACATTATTTGAAGCTTGCTTCCATAGTTCATGCATTGAAGATGTGGAGGCATTATCTCATGGGAAAGAGATGTGAACTAAGGACAGACCATAGTTGTCTGAAATATCTTTTTGAACAACCAAATTTAAATGTTGGGTATACAAGATGGATGGATTTTTTAAGTGAGTATGACTTTGGCATCAAGCATATATAAAAAAAAAAGAAAAAAAGTTGTTGATGCACTTAGTAGAAGAGTACATCTCATGCATGCGGCATACGTTAGTATACATCATCCCATTTGAGATATTAGAAAGAATAGGGCCAATTGCATCCATGTTTGCATTGCATGCTTCCATGAATGTGCATAATGTATTTAATGTTTCTTTGTTGAAAATATATCTACATGATCCTAACCATGTTATTGATTGGAATTTTATTCAGGTGGATCCAGAAGGAGACTTTCAGATCTAGTTGGTGTGCATATTGGACAAAAAATTCAAAATGATATGGAATTGAGTCATAGAACATGTAAACATTTAGTGGACCTGCAACAGTCCTGATGATGCTACTTGGGAGCATGAAGATTCCACGTGGGAAGAGTAACCGCGACTTTTTGAAGAATTTTAAAATTTTGATTTATGTTTTGTATATGCACTGAGGACAATGCCAAAATAAGGGGGAGGGGAATCTAATACCCCGTTTTTGAGTCCCCATAATAATAATGTATTTTATTGTTTGATGAAAGGATGAAGTTCCCAAACATTTAAAAGAGGTCAGAGTGCCTAGGAAATGTAATAATTTGAACTTTGCAAATAATAAAATACATCGTTGGCTGCAAGACGGATAAGGACAATAGTTATAGGAGGATATGATTCCACGAGAGAAGGGGACTAAAGGGGATAAATATTTTTATTATATTTTATCTACCCATCTTGGTTTTAATTGAGAAAAGTGGTTACATGAACTTCTTGGGGGGAAGGCCATGTGGTTCTTGATTTCATGTAAGTATATAAACCCCCTTTGTGAGTTGTTTGGGGGTTCTTCTTCATTGACTCTTTCACTCTATCATTTGGTTCATTATTCCTCATTCATTTTGGTTCTTGGTTGGGACATGGGAAAAAATTGTTGAGGAAAGAAGCCATTGTTTTGTTGGATGTAGTAATTACTAGTGTATACCAGCCATGAATTGGTTCTTGTATGTGTGAGATGCATTGGCATGTGTTAAACCTTATTCACAATTGCAAATAATGAAAGTATCATCATGGAGATTCTTGACCAGATCCATTGGATCCATGGAAAGAAGTGAACAACCTAAGGGACTATGTGGCAGTGAAGGGGGTTCATTGTCTTTGGGTGGTGCAAGTTGGAGAGAAGAGAACTAATGTACTTTGGATTTTTGTGTGTTGAGAAAGTTATGAGAGATTGAGTGTTGACTAGTTTGGGAAAGTAAGTGTCTCTTTGGAACCCTTCCTTATGGATTCATAGCCCTTAATCGAGGGTGACCTATTACTGAGACTTGAAACAACAATGTCTAAGGTTGGGTGGAACATCCTTGGTTTGTGGTCAGTTGATGATTGGTTTTGTTTAAGATAACTGCTCTCTATTATGGTTTCCTTTGCATGTATAGTTATTTCCGTCGTGTATTAATTATTATCTCTAAGATATGTATTTTAATGTGTCTGCTTGTTGGTTATTCTTGTGCATGGCATGATTAATCACTCTATTTAAGTCTAGCATGAATCTTGATTTTTTCATGTGCACTTATTGCATTTCTTCCATGCTTCATTATTAATTAATTGTTATCATAATTTTAAATTATTTCTTGAAGTGCAATTTGAAGTAACATGGCTAGCATGTTGGTGGTTGGGTACGTTACATAGTAAAACCTTATATTTTTATGAAATGCGTTTTGTTTTCTATATAATTACAACTTTATATTTATTTATTTATTATTAAACTCGTCATTTATTATGTATATGCAAGAATTTAAACTCTTTTTATATTAGTGCACAATAATCTAAGCTTATTATTATTTTAAATCCTAACAACTTAACTCTACATTAACCCCAAGTTACCAAGAAATAATCAATAATACCTAGAACATTGTCTGATGTAGAATATGCTCTTCTTATCTTAGTGTGTTTATTTGGAAATCCCATTTTAGACTTCAAATTTTTTCTAATAGATTTATTAAGGCCTTGGCCTACTTAGTGTGGCTACCATCTACTCCTTTACCTTACCTCTATGACCCTTTATATGGGCTTTGAGGATTCCCTAACCACTACAATCCACAACCCTTTATAAGGGAAAGCTCCCCTATGTGTATTCCATAGATAATATAAGTAAGGGCCTTCCTTGAGGGTGAGTTCTCCTAATTTGTAAATTGTAAACAATAGGCCTATGGGTCATCTTTCTCACCAACATAGATACTAAAATGAAGAATTTAAATTGATATGTTTATGCTTATTATTTCGTTGTATTAAATGACTGCAATAAAACTTGCAAACTAAATTTAAATCCATAAAACAATTCTGAATTAAACAAGCACTCATACAACAATAAGGCATATATACCCTAGAAACCCAAATGGGAAAGCCAACAGATAATGTCTTTTTCACTCTTTTAGAAATAAGATAAAATTACATGTTGGATAATAGAATAGTTGCAATCTTTCAATAAGAGATTATGAAGTATTCTTACTATTTCTATGCAATATAGATTTACAAGATGTGGTACAACATTATAATGCTATGGATGAGGCCTTTCTAGGTTTTAATAATCTTCTTAGTGTTTTGAAACAACTCCTCATGAAGTGTTCTTACTATTTCTATGCAATATATATTTACAAGATATGGTACAACATTATAATGCTATGAATGAGGCCTTTCTAGGTTTTAATAA
>SNQJ01S0023385.1:17273-41533 GCA_010110895.2 Picea sitchensis
TAAAATAGTGGATAGATTTCATTTGGAGAAAACTAAGATTGAAAAGTCAATTTTGGTTCATCTAGCCACTGGAACCAAAAGAAGAATCAATGAGAGTGCCAGGGGTTATCCAATAAATTTGAATGCAGTAAATAAAATTCCTAACCTAAATATCAAACCATTGGGATCTTATGATATACTAATCAGAATGGATTGGTTGGAACAAAATCATGTTGTCCTACATTTTCATAACAAGACATTTATATGTCTTGATGAAGAAGGAAAATAAAGCACTATGAAAGGAATTCCAAGACCCATTTCTATAAGGGAAATTTCATCTTTACAACTGAAGAGGTGTTTCAGGAAAGGATGTCAATTGTATGCAACTCATGTGGAGGAGGCATAAAATACAAAAGGGCCAAACCTTGAAGAGTTTTTAGTTTTGAAAGATTTTGAATATGTATTCCAATAAATACCAAGATTTCCACCAAAGAGGGGAATATATTTCTCTATTTATTTAGTACCAGGAGTCACCCCAGTATCAAAAACACCTTACAGAATGAGTACAACGGAATTAAAAGAATTACAAATGAAGCTAGAAGAATTTTTGGAGAAAGGGTACATATGCCCAAGTGTTTCACCTAGGGGACCACCAATACTCTTTGTCAGAAAGAAGGATGGAGCATTGAGGTTGTGTGTTGAATTTAGACAGTTGAATAAAGCCACTGTGAAGAAAAAATACCCTCTAGCCGGAATTGATGACCTATTTGATAAACTAAGCGAAGCAACGATATTTTAAAAAATAGACTGGAGATTAGGCTACCGCCAGGTAAGAATAAAGGAAGAAGACATCAATAAGACAAGTTTTAGAACCAGGTATGGACATTATGTATTTGTAGTGGTGCCATTTGGACTGACCAATGCACCAGTTGTCTTTATGTACTTAATGAATGGCATATTCATAAATCATCTGGATAAGTTTGTCATTTTGTTCTTGGATGACATACTTATTTATTCCAAGTCCGAGGAAGAGAATGAACATCACTTGAGGTTGGTGTTCAAGTACTAAGGGAACATCGGTTTAATGACAAGTTAATAAAGTGCTCGTTTTACCAATATTAGATCCATTATCTGGGGCACATTATTTCAGAAGAAGGTATAGCAGTGGATCCATAGAAGGTTAAATCCATTAGAGGATGGCCAACACCGAGGAATGTTTCAAAATTCAGATCTTTCATGGAATTAGACAGATAATATAGGAGGTTTATATAAAGATTCTCTAAAATTGCTCATCCCATCACTTCTTAACAAAAGAAGGGAATTAAATTTGAATGGACAACAACGTGTAAAGAGAACTTTAATTTTCCGAAAGAATTACTTACTAGTGAACCTATTTTAAATATTGTTGACCCAAATGAGAATTTTGTGGTGTGTACAGATGCATGAAAGGAAGGAATTGGTGGAGTCCTCACTGAAAATGGATATTCCATTAGTTATGAGTCCAGAAAGATTAAAGAACATGAGAGAGATTATGCCACACATTATTTGAAGCTTGCTTCCATAGTTCATGCATTGAAGATGTGGAGGCATTATCTCATGGGAAAGAGATGTGAACTAAGGACAGACCATAGTTGTCTGAAATATCTTTTTGAACAACCAAATTTAAATGTTGGGTATACAAGATGGATGGATTTTTTAAGTGAGTATGACTTTGGCATCAAGCATATATAAAAAAAAAAGAAAAAAAGTTGTTGATGCACTTAGTAGAAGAGTACATCTCATGCATGCGGCATACGTTAGTATACATCATCCCATTTGAGATATTAGAAAGAATAGGGCCAATTGCATCCATGTTTGCATTGCATGCTTCCATGAATGTGCATAATGTATTTAATGTTTCTTTGTTGAAAATATATCTACATGATCCTAACCATGTTATTGATTGGAATTTTATTCAGGTGGATCCAGAAGGAGACTTTCAGATCTAGTTGGTGTGCATATTGGACAAAAAATTCAAAATGATATGGAATTGAGTCATAGAACATGTAAACATTTAGTGGACCTGCAACAGTCCTGATGATGCTACTTGGGAGCATGAAGATTCCACGTGGGAAGAGTAACCGCGACTTTTTGAAGAATTTTAAAATTTTGATTTATGTTTTGTATATGCACTGAGGACAATGCCAAAATAAGGGGGAGGGGAATCTAATACCCCGTTTTTGAGTCCCCATAATAATAATGTATTTTATTGTTTGATGAAAGGATGAAGTTCCCAAAC
Source organism: Picea sitchensis (assembly GCA_010110895.2). NCBI lineage: Eukaryota > Viridiplantae > Streptophyta > Pinopsida > Pinales > Pinaceae > Picea > Picea sitchensis. The sequence continues at coordinate 19,531 of SNQJ01S0023385.1, forward strand.
ATTTAAAAGAGGTCAGAGTGCCTAGGAAATGTAATAATTTGAACTTTGCAAATAATAAAATACATCGTTGGCTGCAAGACGGATAAGGACAATAGTTATAGGAGGATATGATTCCACGAGAGAAGGGGACTAAAGGGGATAAATATTTTTATTATATTTTATCTACCCATCTTGGTTTTAATTGAGAAAAGTGGTTACATGAACTTCTTGGGGGGAAGGCCATGTGGTTCTTGATTTCATGTAAGTATATAAACCCCCTTTGTGAGTTGTTTGGGGGTTCTTCTTCATTGACTCTTTCACTCTATCATTTGGTTCATTATTCCTCATTCATTTTGGTTCTTGGTTGGGACATGGGAAAAAATTGTTGAGGAAAGAAGCCATTGTTTTGTTGGATGTAGTAATTACTAGTGTATACCAGCCATGAATTGGTTCTTGTATGTGTGAGATGCATTGGCATGTGTTAAACCTTATTCACAATTGCAAATAATGAAAGTATCATCATGGAGATTCTTGACCAGATCCATTGGATCCATGGAAAGAAGTGAACAACCTAAGGGACTATGTGGCAGTGAAGGGGGTTCATTGTCTTTGGGTGGTGCAAGTTGGAGAGAAGAGAACTAATGTACTTTGGATTTTTGTGTGTTGAGAAAGTTATGAGAGATTGAGTGTTGACTAGTTTGGGAAAGTAAGTGTCTCTTTGGAACCCTTCCTTATGGATTCATAGCCCTTAATCGAGGGTGACCTATTACTGAGACTTGAAACAACAATGTCTAAGGTTGGGTGGAACATCCTTGGTTTGTGGTCAGTTGATGATTGGTTTTGTTTAAGATAACTGCTCTCTATTATGGTTTCCTTTGCATGTATAGTTATTTCCGTCGTGTATTAATTATTATCTCTAAGATATGTATTTTAATGTGTCTGCTTGTTGGTTATTCTTGTGCATGGCATGATTAATCACTCTATTTAAGTCTAGCATGAATCTTGATTTTTTCATGTGCACTTATTGCATTTCTTCCATGCTTCATTATTAATTAATTGTTATCATAATTTTAAATTATTTCTTGAAGTGCAATTTGAAGTAACATGGCTAGCATGTTGGTGGTTGGGTACGTTACATAGTAAAACCTTATATTTTTATGAAATGCGTTTTGTTTTCTATATAATTACAACTTTATATTTATTTATTTATTATTAAACTCGTCATTTATTATGTATATGCAAGAATTTAAACTCTTTTTATATTAGTGCACAATAATCTAAGCTTATTATTATTTTAAATCCTAACAACTTAACTCTACATTAACCCCAAGTTACCAAGAAATAATCAATAATACCTAGAACATTGTCTGATGTAGAATATGCTCTTCTTATCTTAGTGTGTTTATTTGGAAATCCCATTTTAGACTTCAAATTTTTTCTAATAGATTTATTAAGGCCTTGGCCTACTTAGTGTGGCTACCATCTACTCCTTTACCTTACCTCTATGACCCTTTATATGGGCTTTGAGGATTCCCTAACCACTACAATCCACAACCCTTTATAAGGGAAAGCTCCCCTATGTGTATTCCATAGATAATATAAGTAAGGGCCTTCCTTGAGGGTGAGTTCTCCTAATTTGTAAATTGTAAACAATAGGCCTATGGGTCATCTTTCTCACCAACATAGATACTAAAATGAAGAATTTAAATTGATATGTTTATGCTTATTATTTCGTTGTATTAAATGACTGCAATAAAACTTGCAAACTAAATTTAAATCCATAAAACAATTCTGAATTAAACAAGCACTCATACAACAATAAGGCATATATACCCTAGAAACCCAAATGGGAAAGCCAACAGATAATGTCTTTTTCACTCTTTTAGAAATAAGATAAAATTACATGTTGGATAATAGAATAGTTGCAATCTTTCAATAAGAGATTATGAAGTATTCTTACTATTTCTATGCAATATAGATTTACAAGATGTGGTACAACATTATAATGCTATGGATGAGGCCTTTCTAGGTTTTAATAATCTTCTTAGTGTTTTGAAACAACTCCTCATGAAGTGTTCTTACTATTTCTATGCAATATATATTTACAAGATATGGTACAACATTATAATGCTATGAATGAGGCCTTTCTAGGTTTTAATAACCTTCTTAGTGTTTTGAAACAACTCCTCTTGATATGTTTTCTTCCTCTTCCACTATAAAATATATACTCAATGCCATCAATATTACTCACTCCCTCTGCCTTGGAAAAGGATATCAACCTTTCACCCATTCAATATTAAAACATGTTGTCACTATTGGACACCTCTTCTATCTTTAAAGGAAATTCATTGTGCTTACTACTATGTTTTACAGTTGTTGTAGTCTAAGGGAAAGTATGAGAGGTTGCCAACATATCCTTACATAGAGAATTATACACTACAACATTATATACAAGAGCACATAGAAATATAGAAGAACATACACAAATGGGGGGGAGAACCATCAATAGCTTTTATTATACATTAGTCCAGAACGACCTCTCCTCTCTTTCCATTACATGATAGCATGTGTGTGTGTGTGTGTGTGTGTGTGTGTGTGTGTGTGTGTGTGTGTGAGAGAGAGAGAGAGAGAGAGAGATACAATTACTAGTCAGTTACATTCCTTAATTGGTCGGTCGGTGTTAATTGTCTATTCGATAGACTTCCTAAATGACTACTACAATCGACTTGGCTAGTCAACTGGCGGGTCTAGTCGGCGGGGCCGACTAGCCCCTACATCAACCCCCCCTCCTCAATTCCTTGCTCGTCTCGAGCAAGAGGGGAGTGTGATAAAATACAAAAAAAATTCTATTATGGCCTCATCGAGTTTATTACAAAATGATAATGAGAAAAATAATATTGAAGAGAAAGTTGATGTCAGGTCCTGGTGTAATTTATCTACTTCATGGGTTTTTTGCTAGTTGCATTGGTTGCACATTTGTATCCTAAGGGACCTTCCTCTTGTGAATTTTTATGTTGACTTATAGGGTTATCAATTTAATTGGAACATGCGATTCCTCAGACCCTTTAATGATTATTTATGAGGTTATGGATTGATCACTGATGACCAACATGTTTGATTTATAAGGTGTAGGATTGAAGAACTGATAGGTTTGTCAATATCTTGATGGTGCTTCTAACTGTTCTATAGGGGACTCTGGTAGTTTCTCAAATGTTGTTTGATAAATGGTCAGGGCCAAATGTAGCAGATTATTGGAGAACATTCGCCATTCATTGACTGAATGTTGATCCTCTATCTCCATTGTCTTCATTTCTTTCAAAAGTTATAGCTTTTCTGTCAGAGGTACTTCATTTACTGTGGTCAACTTTGGGTTGACATTTTTCTTTATTTATTCATTTTTTTCTTTTATTTTGTCGAGGTGTTTTGTCGCTTGGTCTATTATCATCTAGGATTTTATTGCTTCATGAAACCATTCGCTTTATTGTTGTGTCAGGTCTATATCATTCACTTTTTCTTTCTCTAATTGGATGGATATAACCTGTTTGGATTTATTCGGTGGTGACACGTCGGGCTATTTTTAGGTCTGCAATTACATTTTTTTTTCATTTTGAGCTTGTTGAATGTGGTAGAAAAATATGTTGGCTAGTTGTTGAGTATTGTTCTTAAGGTGGTTTCTTGTGAGCTGACTACCTCAACTTGTTTTTAGATTGCCTAAAACTTCTCTAGCTCAGACTACAAAATCATTGTTGTTTGTTGGGCTAACCCAAATTGGCTATCTCTTATTGCCCTGTTATGCATCTACTTGAGTTTTTTATTTTCTTGCCTTAAGTATTGAATTTATTCCTGATTGTTTTCTCTAGCAGATATGAATTCTTGGATCAGGCTCCTCATTGCAACAAGAGGGTCAACTCCTTCCGTCAGATGGTTAATTCCCAATTGTTCTTCTGTAAGGTTAATATAATTATTTATTATTTGTTTCTCCTTGATCCTTATTGATTTAATTCACGCCCTTTCACTCATGGCCATTTCCCACATATTTGTTGCTTCTTTGGATAATTCATTATATAAGTCCATTATTTTTTCATCTAACACGACTGTTGGGTCGAATTTTGTTTTTGATGGTGGTTTTGTTGATCCCACTAGTTTGAATGCTATGAATGTGATTGACTTTGTAGTGGTGGATTTATTATTTTCCTTAGTTATATTTTGTTGTTCCATTTTGTTTCCTACATCTTTTTCTCCGCAAGATCCTTTGTCTGATTCTTTTTTTCCTTGGTTTCCTTTAGCCTCCTGTTCAGAGTCTGATTGTGTATTTTTATCCCTTCCTTGGTCGGGTGGGTTGGGTTGTTGTGTGATGTCAATCTATCCTGAAGGATTTTTTGGTGGTGATTTGTTTCATGTGTGGGATCCTTCTTGTAGTTCTCATGTTAAGCTGGTATGGTCTTCCCAGTCTTTGATAATGAGCCAATATTATTCGATGGTTGTACCTTTGGATAATCATGCTCTGATCATTGAGTGTCTCTACCATTTTTCCCTGCTTGTGTTGAAGTGTTTTCTACCGATTGGTTTGTTTGATTTATTTCAACTACTGGTTGGTGCGAGTCGGGAAGTGTTTATTTGTTTTATTTCTCAGTTGTTCCATTCATCTTGTTGGTGTTGATTTATTCCAATTCTGAGTGCTCCTTGCTGCCTTTGTTTCTTTTATCTGAAATTTTTTCCTCGGATGATATTTGTTGAGGGTTTCTTTTGAATATCTTTCTTTGTTTCCCTAAATTCTTCCTTAATTATTCTTCTTCAATGATTGGTGTTGACCCAGGTGGAGGGCATTATCTTGTAAGGTCAACCCATCATGTTTGTTGTTTCTTTGTAACTGATTTCTTACTGAGGTCAGGTCAACCTAGATTCGATCGACATGTCTTGACTTGAGTCGATCGACCTGTGTTGTGTTCTTGTTGCTAATTCATCCTTTGTTTATTTTTTCTTCTTGTCTCAATTTGCTTCTCTAAAGATGATTTGGTTTTCTTTGCACTTTCACGCTTTTCTTTCAAGTTGTATATAGATTCTTGGAATTGAGGGCCAATACTCGACTTTAAAATGTTGGCAGTAATTGCTTGATTTGTTTCTCTTTGTCAGGCCTTCTCAGCTAAATTGTTTGTGAAGTCAGTAATTTTATGTATTGTTTGAGGGTTACTGAAGTTGAGAGTTGCATCTGATTGAAATATTTCCTGCCACAACATATTTACATCATCAGAAACTATATTAACAATAATAGGTTGCTTACCTTTAATCATTTTTTCTTGTTGCTTTCTTTTGGTCAGAGTCTACTTCACTTGCAGACTCGATTCATCATCCAGGTTTTGAACAAATGGCTCTATATAAAGCATTGCTTCCATTTATTCTTATTTTTCACCATCTATCAAAGGTGTTATAATGGTTGATTCATGATTTAGTACATCTAGAGGGATTGTTGTTTGGAACCCTAGTTGTTTTTCCAACTCTTGAAAAATTTGGTACTTCATCGGTTGATATACCAGCTCCTCGGGTGGTGGTCCTTCATTAACTCCACAGCATAGTTTTATCTCGTCGATTGCTATTTGGATGTGTGCACTGGGGGGAAGGGATTGATGGACCTCCTGCTCAACTCTCCATTTAAGGGAGACGTTCTTGAGATGGTTTACCCAACACTTGAATATTATCTTAGATGGTGGTGCTTTTGATGTTCTAGATATTCCAGGTGTGAAAGCAGTGTAGTTATTCATAGTTGTAACCTAATTTAGAGTGAATGTGGGTTCCCCACCATGATCAACTTGATTAATGGAAATCCATATTAGAAGCGTAGGGAATTTAATATCCCACCCATACTCTTGCCAGTCGATGAAGTTTATTTTGATTAACGTAGCCAAGTGTTCATCCCAGTCAAACCATGCTCCTGACTGGAGTGTTTGTCCAATTGGTTCTAACATTGTGAGCTTTACATTCAAAGCTCGACCAACAATGGTAAAGCATATGGAAACTATAATGCATGTCAACTTAGCATGAGGGTCGTTTACTCTGTTAATTAGAAACCATTTCAAATATTTATCCGATGTTCCACCTATGAGGGTCTGCAACCAGTCATTGGTATTTAGGGTTTTAAGCACAAGTGTGCCCCCATGTGGTATTCCCATGATCCCATGGATCAAAACCCCCCATGATTTCAACTAGGTAGTTAAGCCAAAGGTATCCACTATGATAACGACTTATGATTAACTTTGCGACTTCCTCTTTCCATCCGTCAAATTCTGTAATTTGGGGTGCTCCTAGAAAATGGTGGATTCCAATCTTGCTCGAGGAAATTAGTTTGCTCCTTCCATTGGCCACTCGCCACTCCCCATGTCATGAAATATTTGCAATGTCGCGACCAGTCTATTTCTTCAATTCTTGATACAAGAATGTTCTGCATTCGTACTTGGAGTTTTGTTGCACCTACTTTGTCAAAGTTTTCCTGTGTTCTTGATTTGACTGGTGAATCTGTTACATTCCCCCTCATTTTAGGCATATTTGAATTATCTTTCTTATCAGATGTGAATTTATGAAGTTCTGGGGTTGGTAATTTTGGTTCAACTTTGGGGATCTTCCTTCTTGAATGCTCTAGTGTAAATAATAATGAGGCGAAGTCATATGCTTTGTCTATATTTATAGTTTGGAATTGGGGAGGGAACGTTAATTCACCCATTGGTGAAAATAAATCATATTCCTCGGTTATATCATCAAATTCATGTGAAAAGACGTTTGAATTCGTGAAGATCAGGTGGTTGATTTTATTTTGCTGTTCATTAATTGCATCTTCATGGTGGCCATTTGTTTCTATGGGATTAGTTTTTTTCTCTCAGGAAATGCACTCGACTTGGTCGATTCTGAGTTGGTTCTCATGGTCGAGTCGATTCTTCTTATCTGTTGGAGTTCTTCGATTGTCATATCTAACTATGTTGACTTCCTTTTCCCTACCAAATTGGATAATACTTTGTCTTTTAAGAACATGCTTGTGATTCTTGGGATGTTCTTGGTTATTTGCATGGGGTCTTCACTCAGTGAACCTGTGACATAGCACCTGTGTTTGTGAGATATTAAAGAATACCTCTAATTTCACTAGATATTGATAAATACCTCCCAAAATCCTTTTGTTGAACCCCCCTAGCTCCCAATACATCTTTCCAATAAAAGAAACCCCTATTTTAACTGGATACCCCTTTTCATACCCCCCAATACATATTAACCCTTTGAGACCCCACATCCCCCCCAATACCTACAATATATTGACCTTATNNNTGATTGATATTTTTCCCACTTGCTTGTTCTTCGAAATTCACATTTGTAATCTTCCTGCTCGACCGACTGATGCATTGTTATTTTGTTGGATCGACAAGTACACTTATTTAGATAATGCCATAGGTATTGATTATAATCCTGTCTCACTTTTTGCATTTCTTCTCTATTCTCTGGACGGAATCTTTTCTCTATTCTCATTTTTGCACAATTGAATGCTTTGATAATTCACATTGATTGTATATATTGTATTTTTCGAACTGTTTCTCTGTACCTAATTATAGAAATTGACTTATTAGTTAGATTATTTTCCTTAATCTTACTTATCTTTTCTTTTGGTTTTATTTTTCCCTTTTTCCTCTTAGGACTTGATTTTCCTAAAAATATTTTGATTTCTTTTGTTGCTTCTTGCATAGCCTCCTCTTTTATGAAATCGAAGTCTTTAACAAAGTTACTTTTGATTACATTCTAGTCGAACGTACGTCCAGATGATTCTTCAATCTTATACCATTTATGTGGTATGTCAGATAATGTGTTCATAAACATGTGTGGCCATACTCGCTCATCCTGGCATCCTACTTTTTTCCATTCCTCCTCACATTGTTGGATGTGAGCTACTGGGTCGAACCTAGGTTTGAAAGTTGGGATGTCCAAGTTTGTTGATAATTGTTTTCCCCCAAATATTTTGACAAAGCATAATGTGGTAGTGTTCCATGTTTGTAATCTAGATGCATGCATTTACCACCATCGGGTGGCTTGACCCATGAATGACTCTACTAGACTTTGAGTTCTTCCTTGATCTTCGACTAACTTGGAAACTTCTTTGACATGCACTGACAGAGAGTTCCTTTCACTAAACTGCATGGGTTGTTGTGCATTTATATGAGTCAGAATGAGTGTCGGTGTTTGCTTTAGCTTTATTTTTGCCACAATTGTTACAACTTGTACTGAGAAGCATGATTTGGATCCTGCTATTGGTATGGATTCTATCAACCATCGTTCCTTTTCTTGAGCCTCGTAATTCTCAATTTTCTAGTTGTACAATTCTATATCTAAATTTTGTCCTATTGATAAGGGAGATCCGACTAGGATTTCTCCTTCACTATTTTCCTTGACATTGTCTCTTTTCTCATTATTGATTTGATATAGTCATCGGACTTCTTGAGCTTCATCCCATGTTTCGACCCAAGGTTTTCCTTCCTTTTGATCCAATGGGATTATAATTTTTCTTCAACTCCCTTTCAATTTGATTCTAGATCTTTCAAGGGAGATTGTGGCTCACATGTTTCTTCCCCAAGGTCTATTGACTACCAAGGGATAGGCATGGATTGTTTCGACCAAGTTGATTACTTCAAAATTGACTCTCATCGGTATTCTCATGTTGATTTTATTACACGTTTAAGGGTACCGAAAATCAACCTTTGATCTGCTAGCTTTAGGAAATCCATGGTTGATTGCAGCAGTGATTTTCTTAGTCGAATCCATGTTTTCCTTGGGATAATGTTTACTTGAGATCAAAAATTGACTATGACATTCTTGATCATTTGTCCGTTGATTTCAGGTTCGACTTGTGGGTCGAAGTCATTGGTATGTCTTTCTTGAGATAGTTAGCATGGACTTTTAACATATCTTTGGTATTCTTTATGTTCTCGTAGAATACTCAATAGGTTGATCAAGCAGTCGACAAACTACTTTTATTTTATCAAATGTAGAAATTTGTCTAACGTCGTATCATAAATGTTTGTACATTCTCCCTTATTTATTTTTATTTTTTTTATCTTGGTCGAGTTATTTGAAAAATTTCGTCGCTTCCCACATTAGTTTGTCCTGTTCATCTGGATCGAGGTATATTTGTTGGTCTCTCCTTTTTTGACTTGATGGTTCTGGATAAATGTCTTCTCCAGCTCCTGAACCAGTTACCACATGAAGTCTCTTTGAATTCAAAATCTCTTATTTTGGCATTTTACACAAAATATTTACATTTATTTTGTTCATGACTTTTTCTAGAACAATCAGACAACCCTCTAGGGAATAATCTCCTACTCCACAAATATTACAGAACTTGAGATAAGTTAAGTCTTTGATGGGACAATCTAGGATTATATGATAATATTTCCAACAGTTGAAGCAATAATAATGTCCTTTGCCACATCCTCTACCAAAATTTCCTCGTCCTTTGCCTCGACCTTGTTAACCACCTCAACCTTGTCCTCTATATCCATTTTCATTTGCTTGGTCGACATGATGGTCGACCACTTGTGTATGATATACTGAGTGAATATTTGGTTGATTCTTTCAATTGAGTTGACATTCCTGAGTGGAATGATTGTTTTCTTCACATATATGACACCACTTGTGGCATGCATTCCTTAGATTGTGCGGGAAATATATTGTTGTGTGATTTGTTGAGGCTTCACAAATATCACAATATGTTTCAATATTGATACATTTGACTATTGGATACAATGCATCACTAAACTTGCAGTAATATTTTGTTTCACACTCACTTGAGCAAATAGTACACCCGAGTTCATTGCGTGCAATCAACATGTTTTTAATTGATTGTTGCAGCTTTGTGAGTTTGTATTCCAATATTTTTTCAACCATTGTCGAAGATAGGGTGCCTTCATCGTCCATTTAAATTCGTTGTTCTTTTTCAGTATGTCTTCACATGACTGAAGATTGTACATTCAGAGGGGAATTCTAATATTTTGTAGTAATCCTTCTACATACCATTGAAACAAAAACTTTTCATTGATTGTGTAAGGGATTTGAATTAATAAATCTTTAAACCTCTTGTCATATTATTAGACTTTTTCTCCCATATTTTTCTTGATTTATTTGAATTTTTGTGCCACCAAGTCACTGTTATATTGAGTTTTGAAGAAATTGAGGAACCTTTCCTTTATATCATCATTCGAGCATTGTTGATTGTTCGTATAATTCATAAACCATGTAAGATATCTGGCTCGAAGGGCGTCTTCGAACTATGCTATTTGTTTGGCCCCATTAGTTATGTCAGTTGTGTCCCAAAATTTCTCGTAGACGAACCAATATCGCTTAGGGTATTCATTGCCTTCGTAAATCAAGATATGATTTATACCCATGTTTTCTTTCTAATACTTCTTCGAAAATGGAACTATTATAAGAGTTTGTGTCAAGGTCGTATGAGAGGTTGGATTACTTTCTTCGATCGGGTTCTGGGTTTCCGAATCGACTACTTCAATTTCTAAATGTGTGTGTTCTTCACTTGGGATTTGAGCATCTTTTTGACAAATTTTATCTAAATATTCGACAAATCATCCTCTATAAGGTTGTGACAGTTCATTTTCACTATATGTTGAATTTGAATCCTCTAAAATTAATTTCGGTAGGGGGAGACATCTGTGATATCCCTTACATGAAGGAGTATATCTTCTGGTCGATTTTCAGAATTTCCATGTGCTTCAATTAACACTGTATCTCTTTCTTGACCAGTGTCATCAGTTCGATACCACACCTGCTATGACTATGTATCTATGTGAAGCCTTTGTCAAAGGAATTCTGTAATACATAGTCTAGGACTTTTGACAGGAGAGAGTTGAATTGTGGGTCTCGAATTTTCGATCTCTATGTTGACTTGATCGTTGGCTTACTAGACGCCATCGATTTCCATACTCAATTGCAAGCTTCCACTCCTCCCAGGAGTCTTTGGGGTGATCTTAAGGGTTGATCCAGTAATATGTCACACCTGGGTAGGTTTTCTATGAGATTTTCAGAGATCCCTCTCATTTCACAACTCTTCTCATTTATTTTTCCTTTTATCACACTGTATTTTTTGAATATTCACTGATGGTTTATGAATCTATGTTCACATGCAGATTTATCATTTGAATTAGTTATATTTTTCTCACCTGCTAACATTTTTGACTTGGGTGTGGTTTGACCTTGATTCAATTTTTGTCTTTAACTTCAACTTCAACTTATCTTGTCACATGGATCATCCAACCCCCCGACGCTGACCTAACCTACTCATGGTCGACAATGTCCATTACCATTTTTTGTATGTTCATTTCTTTAAAAAGTGTTCCCAAGCTTCTCTAGTATCTTTACAGTTAGCTTCCAAGAATGCTTCCCACTCTTGTCTCTTATGCTAGTTGGAGTTTGGAGGGATTTTTCAAGGGTGGTCAGTACTCGACAATGTCACTAACTCCTTTTTCTAAGAGGAATTTTTGCAACAAGGAGGGTTGGTGGAAATGAATCTATCATGCAATTTCATGTAAAATTTGTTCTTGATGGTCTAAACTGACTCTCTATCTTCAACTAATTGGTCTTTGTTATATTCTTCGACAATCCTCTTGACCCACTCGTTTAAGTTTGTTATTCCTCCATTTATGATATTGTGCATCAACTGCTCATCAAAAGTGGGTTTGTGCATCAGGTTGATTGAGGTATGCGAATAATGCTTCTAGAATGGCTTCCTAAAATCTTTCACGAGTTTATGAGAAGAATTGAGTGCGTGATTCACCGAGCATCAACCAATTTCTCCTTTCATAGTTTTTGATGTAGTTGATTATCTTATTCTCCCACCATTTGCATATGTCTTCCAAAGTTAGCATCTATGTGTGTTTTTGTTGTGCATGCCTGGGTTGAAAACTACCGACAACATAACCAATTTTGTAGTCTAAGAGAAAGTACAATAAGGTTGTCAACAAATCCTTACATAGATCATTATACACTACAAAATTATATACGAGAGCACATAAACATATGGAAGAACATCCAAAAATGGGGGAGAACCATCAATATCTTTTATTATATATCATCCTAGAACAATCTCTCCTCCCTTTCCATTACATGATAGCATATGTGTGTGTGTTTGTGTGTGTGTGTGTGTGTAACATACAATTAGTATTCAATTAGATTCCTTAACTGGTCGGTCAACGCTAACTGTCTATTCGAGCTTCTTCCTAACCATCTATTGTAGTCGACTTGGCTAGTCAACTGCAGGTCTAGTTGGCAGGGCCGACTAGCCCCTACAACAACAAAATTAGGTCTTCTTCATAAATTTCTTCTAAGAAAATTCTAAAATAAAATATTTATTAGCTTCCTCCTCCTTCATTCTATTTAATAAAAAAAATTGTATCAATGAGAAGGGACATAGGTCAAGTAAAAAATTCCCTTGGATCTCTACCATTCTTTATTGTAATACATACTAGTTCCCTCAACAATTGTGATGGAGGAACCACCCCCTTTAACCTACATATCTATTTTTTGATGGATGGTCACTTCATTTAACAACAAACGCCTGAGTACTATAACTCCAAGCCACCATGACCACCATTTAACCAGACCACCTAGGGAATAACTCTAACTGGTCACCGAGACACCAGGATAACTGGGCCACCAGACCCCCTGGAACTTTAACTTTGTAATTTCAATTGTTTTCTCTGGTTTGGTTAACTGGGAACCAAACACTTGTATTCTCCATCAAACATTATAATGTAATATGAGTCTAATCCAGTTGAAGGTCTTTCATCCGGTCATCAATCCATAGGAGTATGTATCCACCAGGACCCTATAACAATACTTCCTTTCAAGGGGTTAGGATCGATTTGTTTACTTCCATTTATGGTCGTTTCTCTCTTCAATGATCAACAATCACGATCATGGATCTCTTCAACGATAAATGATCAGATCTTCCATGTCAGAAATCACTCTAAATCTCATGATTCAATGATTTCTCCGCGCTTCCAACCTTGGTGAAAGTTCATGGGAACTTTTCCCTCACTTCTGCAATATTGTTCTACTTCAACAAAGATAAGCTTGACCTTTCTTCCTTCGCACATAAATTCATTCGCATCGCCCTATTCTGATCACGTGGCCATCATCCACAATTTAACATTATAGGGTGTACACAGAACCCTCCCCAATGCATACACAGGTTATTCACTCATTCATACTACAATACTATAGAGAGAGGCATACACACAGTATTGAAGTCATCAAACATAGTACTCTATTAATAAATGTTTTTACGTAGAATCTTTACAAACACCTCTCTACTTCCACTTACTCTATCTGGCCTGATTTACACAGTCTGGGTGCTTACTTGGCCCTGGTCACTTATTTGGCCTGATTTCACTCCATTTGGACATCCTCCATTCATTCCCAAAGGATTACATATTTATGCGGAAGATAAACTTCCATACCACCAAAAACCGATCCCTAAAATCTTGTAACTAATTACAACAATATCATTCCTCTATCAAATATCTTTACCCACTCTCTATTCTTGATTATATACATATGAGGACCAATAAGATCGAATCCTCCATACTTAGGAAAATACATACTAACCCAACTAATTTATCTAATAGGAAATTTACATATTACTTAGGAAAACAAACCCTATCCTTCTATAATCATACAAACTTCGGAAAATAAAATGAATTTCATTAAGGAAACCTACTCCCTTTGGTAAATTTCAAGACCCCCCTTAGATTTGCTTAAGAAGGTTGATCTTGATTGGAATATGCTCCTACATCAGACTCCCAAGGTACAAATTTTTTATGACCTCCTAGTCATATGTCCTCAATTGTTGCTTTCCTCTTTGATCCCATACTTGATATTGCTACTATCCACATGCTCTCCTCCACTATTCCTTCATTGTTGTCTTCAATCTTCTAGGATCCCAAACTTTGCTTGTTTGCTATCCATTTTCTTTTTTTTCACACTCATCTTCAACAAATTTCTCCTTGATGTCGATTTCCTTCTTTATCCCTTTGAAATCTCGCTTGGGAATCTTCATCAAACACTTCCATAACTCATCCAATTCAATGTCCGGTCTTATCCTTTGTTGGGACATGTTATTACAAATTGGCTACTTCAAATTTTTAGGTCAACTCCACATGGTTGTTGCCATGTTTTCTTCACACTCCTTGTTGTTCTTTATCAAACTATGCTTATGCCCATGTACTTTTAAATTCCACTCATTTTTCATCATCTCAACAATCATTTTCTTTATGACAACTTTGCCCCATTCTGCTTCATACACTTGTCCATAAGTGTTTAATTAACTTAGTTTCCTTCTCCATGGTTTCTTTATGAAATATTTCCTACTTCCATCTACAAAATTCTCACTTTTGTATTCATTTGCACACATAATAAACATATTACAAAAAATATATTTTTTATGACATTCTTGAAGCCCATTCTCAGTCCTAAGTATGACTGCTAACACAAATTTATTGCCTCTCTTGTTGTCCACCACAATTGTGTAGATTATTGTTGCTTCATGTATTTTATGTACAATTACCATTCCTTGGACTTATATTTCACTTCCTATAATTCCCTGGTTACACTTTCTACCTTCAATCTCCTCATTGTCACTTAAGAAAATTTCTTGCTCTACATCCTCTTGTTATATATGAAATAAAATGTCATCTCCAGTATTTATTTTGTTCACCCATTTGAATGGGTTCCTTCCAACTCTAGTTACATTTAATCCTTCATATGCATATCCTTGAGCTTTGTCCTCATTTACAGTCCTTGAACTTTTGTTTATTTCAACAACATCTTTGTTCTCTTAGTTGTCTTATAAAACAAATTTGTCTTGTGCACTTTTGTTGTGAATTCTCTTCAATATTTTCCTCATACTTCAGAAAGGCATATGGTTGCCTCAAAATCTCATCATAAGAATCCACTTGTTGCATGATTTTCTTCAAATGGATGACTTGCTCCTTGTTTTCAAAATCCTTATGCTAACTTGATGCTCCTTTGATCCTATCTTGTTCAACAACTATGTCTGCAATTTTGGTGTGGTCTTCATCCACCTTGTTCTCTTATAGAGACTTATTTCTTGGCACCATGTTATTATCTTCAAATACAACCCCTTGTTCATTACCTGTCAATATATATTCACATTTATTTAGCCAAATTGGATCTTCTAAAGGTAATTCCATTACCTCAATATCTGTAATTTCTTTCCCTATATGTTCTTCTTCAACCTTAGGATTTTCCAACCATTCTTCCAGGAATTCCAATTCTTCATTGAAATCTATGGGAACCGTATCTGAGTGTTTCCCTCCTCCTGCAATATTTTTATCTATCATAAGGTTGTTTCCTTTCATTTCCTCTCTTGAATTCCCCTTGCCTATGTCTCTTTGAGACAATTCTGCATTTTCCTCTATCTTTATGAAATCTTTTAATGAATGCACATCTCCATGATTAGTACAACCTACATACACACACACTTCACTAGTTTAAAAAACATGAGACTTCTTTGTCTCTTTAGATTTCTCTAGCATCATTTCCTTATGTTATACTAAAATCTCCAAGCACTCTAGGAGAATCTCATAAGGTATATCCTCTTCCTCATCATCTTCTCCAAGAATTGTTCCCTTTTCTGGTTCACAAAAGTGAATTGCTTGTCCTTCTTCAAAATACTTCCTATGCTCACCTTCTCATAGTTTCTTATTTTTTGTCTTCAGCCAAACACTCAACCTGTGTTTCAACTTCTTGGAAAAAAATTGCATTATAGGCCATTTGACCTTCTTCTTAAACTTCCATCCACATCTATGGTTTCTTTCAATATTTTCTTGTAGCATCATCATCATCATATTGAGCTCCTCCTTCAATTCATCTTTTCCTCCATCTAGTTCCTTATTACTCATATTGCTTTTTCCAATCTATTTTCCATATCCTCTCACTCTATTGTGGCTTCCTTCTAAACCCTTCCTTTGACTATCTCTAGTCATCTCCGTCTTCCTTTGTGATGTTTTCCATGCTCAACTGTGAGCTACAAATAGCCTCTATAGTAACAAGTCTTTTTTACCTTGCTACACAATACCTCACCAAGTTTCTCACTTGAACCTGACCTTTTCATATCTTTGGTTCTCTCCTATGGAACCTTCTGAGCTTTCTTTTCTCCTCTAGGCTTCTGCACTTCTACTCACAATCTCCTAAGAACTTCACCTACTCTTATTCTTCTATACAACTCTGCCCACAATCACAAATGGGGATTTGTCTCAACAACTTCTACCCAACTACGACTAAAAGTTTTTCTTCTTTCCTTATCTTTTACAACTTCCTATATTGTAATGGGTTCTGCCACAAATATTCTTTCTCCTGTTGCTACCTTCCAAAAATATTCTTTATAGAATTAATTGTAAAATATAAATACCATGTTTACTTACCAGATCTCATCAAATCTCCATCTTCAGAAGTAGATTCTCTTTTCATATAATTCCTTTCTTCAACATGCAATATATTTACGCTATGATACCAATTTATGGGAGAGCCACCCCCTTTAAATTTCATATCTCTCCTTCGATGGATGGTCACTTCATTTAACACCAAACACCTGAGTATTATAACTCCAAGCCACTGGGTGTAGGTCGAATAAGTACTTATGCATTGACGGTGCCTAGCATGTGAAGGTGTCTGAGCGACACTCTCTAGATATTTAACTTTAAAATTGAATTTATAAAGTTAATGTGTCTTTTATTTAATGACTAATGCGACTTTTTTATAAATTTAAGTGACTTAAGTGATTTAAGTCATATCAATAAGAGATTAAGTCTTGACCATTGATATCTTAGGGTTAGGGATTTGGTCATTAAGAGATTATAAAATCAGATCTAAGGAGAGTGAGAAGCACATAGAGAGAACATAGGAGAAAAGAGGGATTATTTTCTCATGTTCTTGTGTCACACACATTGTGTGAGGAGGTGAGAGAATCACATACACAATGCGAGAGACTCATAGAGAGTGTGAGGGTGTGAGAGACACATATTGATCTAAGAGGAAGTGGGAGATTTAGTTGAGGAAGAGGGAGAACTTGGGCCAAAAAAAGCTACGCAAAAAAGCAGTGCCAAAAAAATTGTGCGAAAAAGCAAGGCTGAAAAATTTGCGCAATAAATCAGGGCCAAAAAAGTTGTGCAAAAAAGAAGGGCCGAAAAAATTGTGTGAAAAAGCTGGGCTGAAAAAGCAGGATCGTATAGGCTGAGTTTGTTTCCATGTAAGAAATTTTTAATTAGTTGTTGTAATTATATTCTTCCTCTAAATCCAACAAAATCCTCTCATTTACTAGTTTTCTCTTCATGGTTTTTCCAGGGGCATTGCCTGTAAATATCTGTGTTTGAATGTGTGTGTTGTTTATGATTCCACTGTTCATTTTAATGGTTAAAACTCAGCTATAAATTTTCTACATAGTTTACAAAATTTATATCATCAATAAATTAAATTTTGAGTTGTTAACTTATTGGCATAAAAATTATGATTGTTTGGTTTCAAGAAATTAACATGGTATCCAAATTAACTTGGTATAACTCATCGCATAATGGTTGATGAACTTGTTTATGGTACAGGTTGATTACAGGTTGAGGTACAGGTTGATGCATGGTTCAGATTTATTGGTACAGTTTTACAGCGGTCTATCTTAGAGTGATAGTGTGAAAGTGGTTCCATCATTCTACTTCTAATTCATGGTGGTTGGATGGGGCAAGGACGGGTGGTTGTAACCACCTTCCGGTTGTAGCTGGAGAGCATAGGGGGTTGTAGCCTCCTTCTGGTTGTAGCCAGGGAATTGGGGAGTTGGAGCTTCCCTCAGGTTGTAGCATGAGAAACTAGGGGGTTGGAGCCTCCTTCCAGTTGTAGCTGGAAAAAAAATATATCATCAATAAATTAAATTCTTGAGTTGTTAATCCTACAAAGCAAAAACACTGTTTTGGTTTCCAAACAAATGGCACCAAACAACTCATGTCCACCTGAACCTGTTTATGGTGCTTGAATACAGCCCAGGTACTGTACAGAAGGCTGGTTCAGATTTACTGGGTGTCAAGCAAAATGGCCTATCTTAGGAGTGAGAGGAAGTGGTGCTATCCACCACCACCTACCCATGGATGGGGCAAGGATCTGTGGTTGGTAACCACCCTCCTGTGGCTAGAAATCGAGAGCATAAAGGCATTCCTCCCACAATGGGAACCTGGGAGTTGAGCCCTGCCACAGTAGTGCATGAGAAACTAGGGTTGGAGCCTCCTTCCAGCTAGGCCGGAAAAAGGGAAGTTATGCTTCCAATGAATGTAATTCTTCAAGACATATAAGAAAACATTCTGTTTCTCCCTGATTTTAGCCTCAAACACCCTGTACCATGTATAAAGCCTGTTCACACCACACACACTCTGTGGTTTTCTCCCGATTTGGGTTTCCACGTAAAACACTGGTGTACTATGTATGTGTATGTTTGTTCATTTGTTCATTGCTTATTTACTCTGCATTTATTGGATGATAATGATTCATTGATATAACACTTGGATTATATGGTTAAAAAGGATTAAATTGCTCTATCACTGATTCACCCCCCCTATCAATAATCCAACACTAATTGTTCTAATAAGCAATTTACATGTTAATTAGGAAAACAAGCCATATCCTTCTAGAATCATACAAACTTAGGAAAATACAATTAATTTAATTAATGGAACCCACTCCCTTTGGTAAATTTCAAGACACCACTTATGTCTTCTCAACAAGGTTGATTTTGATGGGAATATGATCCTGCATCACATGGTCTACAATCTATGATCCATTTGGTCTCTGGGGGAAACCTCTCTATCTTCTCAACTTCTAATTACTCAAAAATGTCATTACCAAAATTATTCTCTCAAATTCCCCTTTCTTGTTCTTCAAGCTAAGGTTTTAAACACCATCCCTTTTCCTTTCCTAGCTCTAGTAGTCATTCAAGTCCCTTTTGCAGTTAGTTTATACTCCCTTGGGAGAGATGAAAAATGTCTTACCTCCAAGAATGCCAAGAGATTCCCATCTATTTTTCAACAAGCAGACCAAACTATGTTTCCACCTTTAGTGGGGTGAGATATAAAAATTTGATGCTAATCTTTGGTGGGCGTGTGGAGAAGGGTGTCAACTACTTTCTATAAAAAATTAACTACCAATGAACATTATATAGCTTAGTTATAGAAAAATCACATCAAAAACCATTTATCATTTTTTAGGGGTAAATGGATGAATCAAATGTTGATGTTTGGTGCATACGTGTGTATATGTTCCAACTACCCGCATTCCAAAATTTTGTCTTCATATGACCTTGTTATGGAAAAAATAAAAAACAAGTTTTTTAACTTGTTTAGTTTTGCAACAACTACATTTTGGAGAGTTTATGCATTGTGTTACAAAATATTTAGCAAATTATAACATCTTGCAAGTTTTGGGATAATTGCAACAACAAGCTTTCATTCCACAACATGCCTTCATTCTACAACATCTTCCCATGCATTTTTGGTGATTTTTGTGATTTTAAGCTCAACCCAAGGTTAGGTGTGAAAACTAGATATAAGCATTAGATCTATTTCAAATAATCTCCATTGGATAGGCCCCCTTATAAAAATCATCATGGCCCTTAACTCACATGCTTAGGAAAACTACCCTCAAGGGTTGCAATAAAAAACTTCCCTCATGCTTATTTTCCCCCTGGTTTTTCCCCTCTCCTTCATTATGGTCTCAATAATGGAAGGTCATAATGTGTAGGAGCACCTTACTGCACCACTCTAGGCATTTGAACTAGCCCTCGAGCTAGAGGGGGTGGGTACCCTCAAATTCCCTAAAGCAATTATTCCTACCTGTCACACAAGAAGAAATTGGTCTATGAGTCTCTCACTGGGTTTATTGTAGGGGCACCATCTTCAACTGTGTTTATTGTAGGGACAAGATGGTACATGGTGTTGCCTCTACAATTTATTTAAAACAAAATAAAAATATTTTTAGTTATAGTTTGGGGGTGACCAAGAAGCCAAAAAAGGGGGTTTCATAGGTTTCAACAATAGGAACAATCTTCTGAACCATGGTCACCATGATCTAGTTCTTCTTGACAAATAACTTAGAGAAAAGGAACATATATGAGGTTAGGTGTCTAAACTTCTTTCCTAACTCATACTCATTAGACAAAAAAACAAATGGGAAAGGAAAGAATATATGATTAGTTTATTCACCACCATATGAGATTGAAAATCAAGAGGAAACATTGATAACTTTCTTGAAACTATTATTTCACTGGTGGAAACAACCTTAATTTTGATTACAAAATAAACCCAACGATCCATTTAGAAAATAGTTACTCTAGGGGTGGGGACTATACAATATTAGTTATGGAACATACATTTATTTAAGACAACCATAACACCAAAAGGGACTATAAAAGCTTAGTATTGGGCCTGGTTACCTCCCTTTCACAATCTATCACTTGAATAACGTTTTCAAAGAGGAAGAGAATGGAAGAATGGAAGGAGAATAAGAAGAATAATCACATGCTACTATAAAAACAATGGTTTTCAAGGTATATCTCCAACTTCTCATGGCCTCTCTACTTTACTTATCCCCCTTCTACTATTGATTTGAACCTCTAATCCTTCGAAATGGGAAAAATATGTCTATTGTAGACTTCTAATAGAGAAATGTGAGCCCAAAAATTAGGTCAGAATATGTTATTCCTCCACCAATGAGAAATATTATCTTTCTCTTTTGTTATATTCAACAATAATAAAGGCATTTTAGCTTTCTCTAAAATGTGTGATCAAACTTGGGATTGATTTGGAATTGTTGTAATTTTCTCTTTTTTGGTTTTAGAAACTTTATTGACAATCCATTCAAGGCTTTGTTCCATTAGCTACATAATCTAACTGCAAATTTGGCATCTTCTATGCCAAATACAAACTCCTAAGTGAAAAATATGCAAAATTGAAAAATAATGGATTGAATTGGCACTCATTGGTGTTCTTTAGCTTTCACAACATGGTTGTAGTAGCTCTTGTAGTAGGCAGGATTAGAATTCATGACCTCCTTTCCCCTTTTCTAATATCCACTCACACTTTTACACTAGATAATAATCCACTTTAACCTTATAATACAAATTCACTTTGATACATTAATATTCTAAGGTCACTTTATAAAACAAGATGTATTTAACATGCCATGAAATTATAATGTAGTTACCTACTTGAATGAGAACCTTCCAAAGTTCTCATCTTTTAGAGGCCATATTTAGTGGCTATTTTACCCCCATTTCAAAAATTGGGGCACCCTTATATTTTTTGCTAGGGGGGAGGGGGGTTGTGTGGGCGAGAGTGGGAGGTGTTTAAAATTACAACTTGCTTGAAACCAAGGATTTCACAACGGATATTGTTGCGGACAAAAACCTTAAAATTGACCCTTGAATTGAAACGTGGTGCTCCAAGTAGCACCGATTTTTTTCAAGGTTAAAGTTACAACTTGAATGAAACTATGACCTTGAAAACTAATACCATTGTAAACAAAAACTTTAAAATCGATCCTCAAATTGAAAAGTGGTTCTACTAGTTCTTTTTTGGCGATAAAATCACAATTTGTTTAAAACCCCATCTTAACAACCGGTACCATTGCAAATAGAAACCTTAAAACTAGCGGCATTGCAAACAAAATTATTAAAAAGGAAAAAGTGGAAAAATAAACTTAAAAAATAAAGGGAAAAAACAAAAATATAGGAAAAAAAAAACAATTAAGGAAAAGTGATGTTTAAAAAAAACAAAATATAAAAAATATATTAAAAAAACTCTTAAAAAAACCATACATCATAAGATAATTAAAAAAAATGAAACCTAATCCCACATGTTTCTTAACCTAAAAGAACAAATTTAAAAACACATGCACACACACACACACACACACACACACACACACACACACACAT
>SNQJ01S0023385.1:62597-83266 GCA_010110895.2 Picea sitchensis
GGAATGTGATCATATACACCAGGTCTATTACAGAGCTACAAATAATATTTGGATGATGAAATTGATGAGGGATTTTGGTTGAGGTACATGTTGAGTACATGGTTGAGACAAGTAGTTGATGAGTTGGAACATACATGACGTGTATAGTTGATGATGTTGGTACATATTGATGACTCATAGTTGATGAGTAGTTGACACATGATTGGTACATACTTGGTACATGGTTGGATGCACTTTTATGGTACAGATTGATTACAGGTTGTTTGGTACAGGTTGGTGCATAGTTGATGCACTTGTTTATGATACAAGTTGATTACAGGTTGAGGTACAGGTTGATGCATGGTTGATGCATTGTTCAGATTTATTGGTACAGGTTTACAGTGGTATATCTCACAGTGATAGTGTAACAGTGGTTCCATCATTCTACTTTTACTTCAGGGTGGCAGGATGAGGAAATGACAGGTGGTTGTAGCCACCTTCTGGTTGTAGTCGAAGAACATAGGGGGTTGTAGCCTCCTTGTGGTTGTAGCTAGAGAATTGGGGAGTTGGAGCTTCCCTCAGGTTCTAGCCTGAGAAACTAGGGGGCTGGATCTTCCTTCCAGTTGCCGCTAGAAAACAAAGGAAGTTGGTGCTTCCAATGAATGTAATTATTCAAGACATATAAGAAAAATCATTCTGTGGTTTTCTCCCGATTTGGGTTTCCACATAAAACACTAGTGTATTGTGTATGTGTGATTGTTTATTTCTTACTGCTGATTATTGGATAATAATTCTACATTGATATAACATTTGAAGTAAAATTATTATAATTACGCTATCACTGATTCACCCCCCCTCTCAGTAATCCAAAAGTGTCCACTCACAACACCAACTGCATGTGAAATAATTGAAATTTCCATTGCAGTCATCAACCTTCCTACTACATTGTACACAAGACATATAATCCTTTTCTTCCTTACTATCTGGACATAAAATTGAAGAAAGCTTACAATGGAACTTTAAATGGATATTTACAGGGTTCAAAAAGTTCATAGTGAACCTCATCAGTGACAACCACAACCTACCATTTTCTATCTTGGTGTACTTCTATGCCCAAGATTTGTTTTATTGGTCTTGGATCCTTCATCTGAAACATCCCGACCAATTGAACCTTTAACCTATTACCCTAAACCATGCTTCGCTTGCAACAAACATATCATCAACAAAACACCAAGGTAATGAATATTCCATAAACACAATGATCATACTCACTTCTTAAGAAACTTTGGCTCACCATAAAAGAATCAACCATCTTGTACCATTTCCTTAGTACCTTAGGCCATACAATGATTCCTTGAGTTTGCAAAAAAATCTCCCTTTGCGATCCTGAAAAACTCATGATTGTTCCATGTACACATATTTGTTAATGATGATTTGTGGGTAGTAGGATCCCACAATCTACATCCCTTAGCTCCATCACGACAACCAACAAAGATGTACTTTCTTGACCGGATCTAGCCAAGGTAGCGAAGTGAGACTTCACCTTCTGACCTCCAAGAAAATTTCAATGGAGTATCCTAAGCCCTTTAAATGATTCATTACATGCAATACATGGGCTCTAAAACCCCGAGCTACCAAAAAAAACCACATGCCTGAAAACCACAAATGTTGAGCTATTATCCTCCCCTTGGGGTTTCCCATGATCAAAACTAGTCAAACCTCCCTCAAGGTCAAAGTATTCTGGAATACCACATGCTTTCCCCTATCACCTAGGTCATCTAGACTTTATCAGTGACATTTCAAAACCGGGTTAAATATTCCTAACTAGGTCTTATAGTTGTATGCTCATTTAGAATAAAATAACTCCACCTTGAACCTTGTATTCAATAACCTTCGACCGCTAGCCTCCATCCTCCATTACTTCAACTCTGCTTCCATGCTTTACTTTCCACCATCATCGCCAGATATGCCTTCTTTGGGAACTCTATGTAATTTAGGCACTTTGTAAACACATCACATGCATATTCATAAGCCTTAACACCACTTCACTCTCACCTGCACACACCAGCCTCATGCACTCAGTGTATACCCTGATTAGTGCCCAACACGCACGTCAGGAACAACACATACATGGCTACCTGCACTTAGTTTGTTCACACCAACCCTTGAAACAACTCATCCAAGATGACCTTGATCTGCGTTGGCTTCTCCTCTACTTGGCCTGGCCTTCTAGTCACCCGCTAGAACTCTGCCACAAGCTTCAAGCATGTCCCTCCACAACATCAACACGCTCTTCAACATAACGCCCTCCCTCATCACATATTTAAGTAATTTGTCCAAGGAAAAGGATTATTTGAAGGCTCTTCCCTTAAATCAAGTTGTCCTCATTCCAATTCACTGCAAGTGTTTGAACACTTTCTCGTGCCAGGAAAACCTCTCATACACTATACATTACAATGACATCTACATCAAGATAACAAACCAAATGTTGGAGGGCCTCACCACCTGTCAAGCTAGGCGAGAGCAGAATTCAAGGTATGACATCGACGATTTATTGATTGGAATAAAACTCGTCTTGGTAAAGCATGCCATCGCCATCTTCGTCATACACAGATATTTCCTCACATCCAAGACCTCATATGCAAGCCACCGTTTTTTTTCTGCAGTCATTTTCTCTATCAAACCTTCTTTTGCCATCAGAACACCACAACTTCTCCTTCTCTTTTCTTTGCTTACCATTGCCAACACACCTACTGGAATTGTCATTGCACCCTGCACTTCCGCTGTACCCAACACCGCTTATCCCGACATCTTCTCTCATGCCAAATGTTCCGGCTCTGGTGTGTACAAACTGCTTAAATGGCCTACATGTGTCGGTCGACCATGGCCCCAGCTCCAGCCCCTGTCGGTACTTTCCTCAGCCTTCCTTCTCCTCGATGCCTTGTGGCTTCATGCTCTCCGGAACCTACTCTGATACTACTTGTTGGACTTTTGACCTGCAAGATAGAAGTAATGAATAGAGAAAGGAATATGTGTTTATTCCTCATCTAAATAATGGGGGCAATGCTGAGTGTTTATTGCTCAACTAAGTAATGGAGAAATGAATAGATGTATCAAGAAGCTTCTCATGGGTCTCTTGTGGTATCTTTAGTTAAACAAGATATTCTCAAGCATTTTTAGGCATATGGAAAGACAATGATTGAGAAACTTCCACTGAAACAAATGTAACTACAAGGTGTGTTGTCACAACCCAACACTTTAGACTTTTCTAAAGAGCACATGGTAAATTCTAAGGGATAATGTTAAAACTTAAGGGCCCTAAGGCACTAAAACTCATTTATTATTAGTTTATTAGTTATTATTAGGTTGGCTTAGTGATAGGTTACATCATGCTCATTTTCTCTCCTATTTATAATAAAGGAGAATCATTTGTATATGAATCACATCTTGTCTTTTGAATTGAATAATATTGTAAAAGGAGGTTCCCGTTGAAGTGGATTGTATTCATTGACTACTATTCATAACAAAACCCACCAATCCTTTTATAAAATCATATCTCCAAGGGTGAGGATTATACAATCTCAGTTATGAAACAACCATTTATTTAAGACAACCATGGCACCAAAGGAGACTACAAAATCTCAATATTGGGCTCAATTACCTCCTTTTCACACTCTATTACTTAGATATTGTTTAAAAGAGAGAGAATGAAAGAATAAGGGAAAAAAAATAATAATCTCTTGCTACTACAAAAATAGTGGTGTTCCATACAAATCTTTCTATTGTCGATTTAAATCTCTGATCTTTTGAAATGAGAAAGATATGTCTATTATAAATTGTTGGGAGAGAAAACTAACCCAAAAGTTAGGCCAAAATATGTTTTTTCTCTACCAATCAAAAAAATTCTCTTACACTTCTATTAGATTCAACTAAAATAGAGGCTTTTCAATTTTGTACCAAATACGTAGTTAAACCTAGGACTGATTTGGCACTAATATAATTTTCTCCTTTTCTTTCCATTTTGTTGTAACAACATTCTTGACAATCCATTTGAATTTTTAATCCATTAATTAGATATACTAACTCCAAATTCAACATCTTATAAGCCAAATACAAACATCTATATAAAAAAACAAAATGACAAGAAAAATTGCATTGAATTGGTGCTCATTTAATTTTCTTTTAACTTTCTCAATATGATTATAGAAACTCTTATAATGTGACCTCCTTTTTCCATTTATAACATACACTTTTACACTAACTCACAATCCACTTTAACCTTCTAATATACATTCACTTTAATACATTTATATTCCAAGGTTACTTGATTTAACCAGGTGTATTTACCATGGCATTAAATCATGGCATATTTACCATGGCATGAAATTAGTTGGAAAACATTTAAGTGTTGATAGGGCCATCACCACGTCACCTCACATCATTTGTTTCATTAATTTCACAACTCATACCCCCCTCATTCTAGTAGTCTCCACTTAATATGCTTTTAAGAACTGTATAATAAGGACCGTGGTCCCATCTCTTTATCATGTACATATGTGTGTGGGCCTCACTTGTGGTGGTCCACCCTTATACATGAGCCATATTCCACATCCTTTTGTGATGTGGGCACATGACATATAGCCTTCGGGAACTAATGACATGCCCCCACCATGAATTATGAATGGAAAAGCCCCCCTAATTGTTATTAGCCGTTGATTGATTTGGATGGGCCCTCACCCGCCATTCGTCGGGCCTCCCTCCCCACCATGGAATGTGCATCGTTGACTTTGATGGGTTGGGCTTACATCGGTCATTCTCGGCTTTTACTTTTCGTTTTCCTTGCAACAACGTTGATTTATGTGGAGAAGAATGAGAGCTCTAACCATGGGAAGGTTTGTGGAGGATTTTAGATTTTCAACTCTAGCATCATGTCTTCATAATCATGGATGATTTTAGGGGTTAAATTTCGTTCATGGGCTAATTTTTTTGGGTTTTCTCAAAATAAGATTTGCTATTCTAAAAATTATTCATCCAAATTTTATAGGATAAAATTATTTTACATTAAAAATAGCCAAAATTTTATACAAACTATATAAAATCCTTAGAAATTTGAATATTTTTGCAAAAATACCGCCAAACATTTTATAGTTGGCATATGAAGGATTAGTAAGATTCCCCAAGGTTTCTATATTTTAAAATAAATTTCCATCATTAAAATCACCCTTGTCCATAACCTTGCTAGCATGTCGGTGAAACACCTCTTACATTGGAACAGTGCCCTGTATGCTTGGAACCATGTCATTTCGTTCATTGTGTAGTCACTAGGAAGAGGAAGAAAGTTGTAGACTTCATTTGACAATTGCAAGAGTTGTGTTCCACCTTAGGGGCTGAAAATTTAGGCATACTTTAGCCTCATGGATGCCAACATATTCCTAAGAGGATTTTGTCGATTGTTGACTATGCTCAGCGAATTTTGTCGTTGAAAAACAATGGAAAATTTCTATACGAAAAATACAACTATGATGTTTTCTCATTATGATGTGTTTCGGCTTCTAAAAACCGACACAACTAATCCTCGTGTCCAAACTTGAAAAATCCTATGTCACTATTGGATTTGAAGCATCTAAAACCCAATTTCCAAACACATGAACTTGGCCCATGTTTGTAAATTATGTGTCACCTATGTGCTTTGTATGGGGTCGAAGGAATTATGTCTTATGTAGCCTTGACCTTATCAAGAATCTCCTAAAATAGTTTCTTGATTAGTAGATCGGAGAGAGAGCAATGTTCAATTGAAATTTGCATAGAAAACATGCCAAAAAACCACTAAAACGCATGCCACCTTAGTTTCTGAGACTAATGATGCTCTATCTCCTTGATACGAAACCTGAATTATGTGTTGTCAAAAGCAATTTGTAGCAAACATAGAGGGATTTCCAATGATTAGCTACATAGTTTTTTATATCCTTCTGATGTACATTTAAAGAAAAGCAAGAAACCTCACATCCTAGTGGGAATTTTTTTAATGCTTTTGGAGATCGAAATTGAATTTTGTCACATCCATTACACTCAATGACCTTAAAAATCATATTTGTGTCAATCCCTTCCCTAATATAGGTCATTTTGCTTGTATGCATAGTTTTTCCTAAAGTGGGTCCCACCATGCTTTCATACTTTTACAACTTTGAATTAGATTATGTCAATTCCAACATGATCAATGACTTTGAAAACCGCAATATTACCTTACTTTCAAGCTCCACTTTCTCAAACAATAGTTTCACTGGTACCTCTAGGCCAACCCATGGATTCTATGGAAAACCCTATTCCATTGAGCCTATGAACTCTATGAAGGATAAACGCATTCTATCGGAAAAAATATTAAGGTATATATAGATAAGAATCAATGTGTGAGGAGACAACCATAAAAGGATAAACACATTGTGAGGAAAAAAATCAAAGAATATATAATTTTCATTTGATTCAAGAAGTTGTTTTTTATTTTTTTCCAATTTTTTTTTTTCATTTTTACTTAAAGATTGAATGAAAATTACATTAATCACCTACATACCACACTTACATATTTAATGAACATTTCATTTATGTCCTATTGAAAAATAATCCTCAATCCATCCATTTTTCTTTTCTTCCATTTAACCTCAAACCACTCTTGTAGAAGTTTCCACAATAACTAACTATAAATTACAATTTAGATGTTCATCTCCTTCCTCCGCCTTCTCCTTATATCATCCCTACTTTTATTATAATAATCATAGTGGATTCCTATACATCTATGCATATGTTGACTTACCTTCCTTTAACTGCATTATGCGAGAATATAAATGAGCCCTTTTCTCTATGAAGAAAGTGATAGGGTTCTTATCTTTCCTTAATTTACATAACGATATTTTTTCTCTCTCAAGCTATATATATAATGATAGTTTAATATAAGTAACTCGTGATTAGCCTATCCATCTACAACATGGTTATGGCCTTCTCACATGTAAGTCAACTATGCTCTTTTAGAGTGATCATTGAACTTAGCAATGATCTAACTTCATATATTATTCACGACAACCAAATCCACTCACTATGGCATGGGCCATTGGTAGTGGTGGTAATCTTAGGTGTACAACGATGATTGCATCCTCGCATCGCAAGGAAATATGCCATGGCATCCTTGCATCCTATAATAGGTATACTAGGTATTGTAAAGAACCCAATCTGCTAAAAACGAATTTAAATGCCCTAACCAAAAATAAAATTTGTGTATAAAATTTGATACAAGGTAGCAGGCCCAAAATGCTCATGCATAACAAATAATGATAAAAAATCATGAATGCAACCATTCAAGAAAACATCAATCCCAACATTTCATAAAACATTTTACACAATGGAAATTAGCATAATAGAAAACTTATCTTTTAATGGGAAACCAACTAGTTGTGTGTGAAGGACGTTCCTTCTAGCCATTTGTTTGTTGTTCATTTTCTCTCAATATCAGGCCAGCCTTAAGTTGAGGTTATGAGTCTACAAGGAGATCCAACCCTTGTGTCCATAGTCTAGACACTCAATAGTCCAATTTATTAGCACATATATTTGTATGGGGGGTGTTTCCCCCTTTAGGATTGGCCCTTGGGTGGAAAAATGCGAGAAGAGAGGCTAAAAAAAGCCCACTTTTCGGCTTTATCCAAAGTCCGGGAGGTTGATTTGATGGTTTCACCAGATCCCCTTCAACACCATCCACGTCTACCTGCCAATCTTCCCTGCAAGCGTCCAGCCAAGCGCAGGTGGCAAAGAAAAGGCCGCCATATTTTCCAGGTGCCAAGTCGACTCAGACTCGTTCTGATCCCGATGAAGAAGTTGTGAAAGCGGGGAGGTGGTTGAAACATCGTCTCCCCAATGAATGGAAAGTCAGAAAGTCTGATCGTGAAGGCAGTGTGTTAGTCCAGGCAGTCTGAGCTTGCATCTGACAACAAAATTGCATGTGCAGTCTGACCGAGGAGACATAGACATCTGGCATTGGATGAGAAACTCGAGCATGCCTCTGTTGTTGTTGGCGTTTTATTTTGAGTATATATATATAGTTTTGAGTCATATTTGGAGAGGTCATTTTGGTTGAGAAGATCTCCCAATTTTGTAATGCTTGTGATGCTAGAGTTGTTTTCTGGTTATCTAATTGATTTGAGACTTTCATGTTAATAGAAGTCAACGTCCTGTTTCTTTTCATTTTGTCTGTAAAAGTTGTTTAAAACACTCGGGTATGGATGATCCAGCTGAGGATTGTTATGTAGTTATAATGGAGGTTTGATTATAGCTGCATCGTGATCAGTTTTACTGATTTCTCTGTGTTGTCCTTTCCCTCTCACACTGAATGGCTCGGGCATGGAAGATCCATTCGAGCTGTCGTAGTTACAGGATAATGGAGGTTTGATTATTTTGTAGCTGTGACTATGTTGCTTGCATCATATTTCAGTGTCTGAAACTTCAACCCAAGATTTCCCTTGAGTTTGATTTTTTCCTCTCCGAGCTGCTGGAAGGCCTGATGCTCATAGTAGTCTCCTTCACCCCCCCACTAAGTCTTCCCTATGCTCTTTATTTAACTCAATTTGCTGACTGAAGTTAATGTGGCCCTCACTTCCCTATGCATTTCTTGTCCAGTTCTGTGTTGAACATCATTCATATTCTGAGTTTTGTCCATTGACCTCCATCCATATAAAACCAACATCCACCATAAACTCTGATGGGTATTGGGCTTACCATCTTTGCAATCAGAGGGTGACTTCTAGTGCTAACGCAATTCCCAGGATTTACTCCAACAACAATTCCAATATGCCATCTCTCTTTCCCCTCAACCCACACAACCCAAGGAATGGGATCCCCCTTCTCTGCCATGCAGTGCCTCAGGCCTTCCCAATTTCCTCCAGGGCTCTGATGCACATGTTTGGCTAGGAAATCTCTTAGTTGGGGAATCCAAGAATTATCAATTGTTCTAGGAGTGTTCACAACAACCTTCTCAAGGCTCTTGATCCATTTCTTCAGTAGGAAAATGCATGATGGGCTCATAGCCCAATTTATAGACATGTGGCCCACATTTTTGGCATAAACTCAACCCTCTAATGGCTACCTCCAAGAACAACATGGTTGGTGTTATTTCCATCACCGAGCTCCCCCTTATTTTCCCAAAAAACCAACTTGTAAAACTATCCCAAAAAGTAACTCGAATTTCCTTTTCTTCTCATACAAGTTTGACTCTCACATTTCCCAAAAAGTAGTTGTACTTAGCCCATGCTGTCATAAATTAGTGAGAATACTTTTCCCACCTACCACTCTTACATCATTCAATAACTTCTTTTGATACTTCAAAGGAGGAAAACTTTAATATGAAATGGCTTGGATTAATATAAATGAGTAACCCCTCGAACCCCGTTTAGCCCTTTCTCTCATGGAATCATAGCCCCCCATCATTACCATCCCTCTCGTATTGCAACCACTTATTTACTTTTCATTAATAATTTTAATGTACAATTTACATAGCTCGACCCTCAACCATATTAATCCATATAAGCTCTCCAACCCCAAAACATATCAGCTCACTAGCCTAAATCACATTTACACAATTACCTAATAATTTGTGGGGATTAAAATTGGGGATGTTACAAGTATCATCCATGTCCATTGAGGGACACTAGGCCTCTACATCCATTATTGAGACTCCAATATTAGTGGAATATGTATGGTGACTTATTCAACCCCTCCATGTAAACTAGGCCTCATTGCTCTAGAAAGGACTTGGACCTCAAAACCCTTCTCAAACTATTTTATTTTTATCCATTCATCTTGACACTAGTTTACATCCATATGATAAATAATTTGGGAAAGTCTCATGTGTTTTACATGACACATATACTTGCCAAGAAAAACAAACATGACATATTTAACACATAAATAAATGATAGTTGTAAATAGCTTACTTGCTATCATTTTAAAGCACAAAATTACTACTTTTGAACTCTTGTTGAGCTTAATTATCATCATCCACCAAGATGACGTACACCCAAACAAACGTATGTACTTATCTTACCAAAATAATCAATTCCCCTTACAGTGTGTCGATATATATAAATGAGCAAATTAAAGCATTAGCATGCTTAGTTATGTCACCATAGCTAATCTACAAGAGAAATATGCATAACCATTATATATAGAGAGACACCACATTTTCAACAAGCAAACATGCTTGGTTATGTCACCATAGCTAATCTACAAGAGAAATATGCATAACCATTATATATAGAGACACCTCATTTTCAACAAGCACATGTCCATAGTTTTCAAAGCATAAACAAAATTTATAAATCTTAGAAACATATCACCAATGTTTGATTCGAACTAAAACTAGCATATCCCTAAAGCAGGGGAAAGGAAACACCAAAGTGGATGAAATCTATCCAAAACACGTCGATGAAATCTATCCAATATGGGCAGAGTCTCCATGTATCCCAAAAAAACATCGAGTCCCATGTATCCCCAAAAAATTGGAAATTTCAGAAAAGCATTCACTTCAGATCAAATTTTTAACTTCACATGGAGCACGGGAAGCAATCTCAGCACAACGATCCCATGCAAATAATAATGTCTCACTTTGTCGATTCTCTAGCCAAATGTCTCTCTAAGGGCATCGAACCAAAAACCTGGTTCCAATCTAGAGATGAATCCTATATTTTTTTCAAGGATTCAAGCCTACCTTACAAAGCTCTAAATGATACAACAAAAACAATTACTTTTATTTATACCATCAAGGATAGATTTCTTAATGAAAGAGCTCGCTCCACCACTCATAGCTTCATCTTTTGGTCCAACAAAAACAAAACTTATGATAAATAAATATTCCTTCCTCCACAATCTCTATCATTCTTTTTATTTGTACTGCCAAAAAGGAGGATTCCTTCCTCGAAGACCACCACTCACTATGTTTTATCCTTTGACCTGTCTTAATGAGGCCATCAAAAAGTAGATGATAGGGTTTTAGTCGAGCCACTAACCAATTGTTCCTTTATTGATAAATATAATTAACTGGATTTGGATGAGTAGTCATCTAATTAGATAAGGATCAAAGATATATATCTTAAATGAAGAGCTCCATTGTTAATAGCTTCATATTTTGGTCAAACAAAAACATAACATCTAATCATAGCTTCATATTTTGGTCAAATAAAAATAGAACAAAGAGATTCCTTACAAGTTCCTTCATTACTCTTTATTTATCATTACTTTTCTGTGTATTGCGGGAATGTGATGTTAAATGAAGGCTGCAATATTTACATAGAACAACAAAACTGGAGGTTACACATAATTGACGACATCTCATGTAGTAAACAATTTACCGAACATGACAGTTCAAAAAACATGCAGCTATCATGTTTGAGTAGAAAGGTTTTTAAAGATATTTTCCTTCTAGCAAATGAAAGCTCAAATTATTTGAGCATGTTTGGACTAGTGAGCAATGATTACTAATGTTTCAAGCATTCCTTCAATACTAGCCACTCTTGCCCTAATAGTAACCAACCCGTTATCTCTAATATGTCTAATTAGCACCAAATTTCTTCTTCTTTCTCTAGCTAAAAGAGGTTACACATTTCTTCTTTGTCTAGTGCAATTGCACCCTAACTTGGTCAATTTCTTACTGTACATTATATGGACGATTTTACTTTACAAACTAAGCTTGAATTTATGTAGATTTTGTGCCAACTCCATTACTCGGAACAAAAGCATCCACAATCTCAATGTCGAAGACTAAATTTCATATTTCCCAAGTTGAAGAAAACTCTTATCATCCATAACAAGAGAAACAATATTTTACATAAGCTTTAAGTTTAAAAAGTTTTGACAATAACGTTGAGATTCGAATTCAAAACCAATACAGAAAAAAGATGCAAATTTCCAGTTGGTTGGAAAAGAAAAATCAAATCCCATGTGCATCAATGGTTCATAGAAATCTACCTTCATAACCACATACTGCGGGTGAAATTTATACAAAAACCTTGAAAATCCAGGGATGGAGATAATGAAGAAGAACTTACAAGACTTGCGAAATGTGGACCATTGCCTAATTCTAGAAATTGCTTTGAGAGAAAGCGTTAACCTGGATCTGTAAAATGTGAGCCTTATCAATTTTGATGGAATCAATATGTGAGCTAGATGTTGCAGTGTCGACTGAATAGACAAAATTCTCTGCTAAATTGTTCCAGAAGGTTGTTGTATGTAGGTAATTGGGGTGAGTACCAAATAATCCATTTGTGGCAACAAGGAAACCCAAGGATGAAGAATCGAGATTCAAAAGGACATAGAGGGGGATGACTTGTTATTGTTTTTGAGGGGGAACCCGTCATCTGTTGAAACAATTCCTAGAAATCAATAGGATATGCCCTCATAATCATGAGCATAGCTCTATTTCCACTTCGCGACCACCTCTTGCAGGGATTTCATACGTTGAAATGATACATGAGTCCATAGATTCGTAAGGAAGAAAAAGGGGAGTCGAAGGATGAAGTGTCAATGTTTCCTTCATCGCTGCTTGTTTTTCCTGCATAATACCATACGAGACAATGCAAAACTAAGCTTAAAATTGAGTGTGTTCCCACAGATTGAACATAGTGATAACATATGAATATCCAAGGATAACCAACGTTGTTAACTTACTATAATCCAGGATTTTATGTTATCTCGTCCCAGATTGACCTCTTGAGTATAATGTTCAGACATGACAGAGCGGATATAGGGAGCTCATCCATGAATTTCACTTCACGGTTTACTTTCAAGTTCCACTTTGTGTGTGGACGTGACTAACGTTCCAATGTATCCATCTTTGTGGACTCAATGAAGGAGAAGATTCCGAGTCGGTTAAGGAAACCACACATGGAGATAAAAGATTGGTTGATTTGGTATGAACATATGGTAGCATTCTATAAGCTTTGGATAGAATACGAAGGTCCAAGAAGAACCTCCCCTTAAATAACACCTTTGGTGTAAACACGACATCATTAATAATTGTTAAAATAAGTTATCAAATGTGTGATAATATACAGTTTATAAAACCTAATGCAAGGCAACCGATCAACCACATCTAGGGTTCACCTCTGAAACCTGTCGCCAACCTTTCCACTACTGCGGCCATGGAGGTCGAGGGAGGGGGGCCTTCGGCCCCCTCTTACAGTTCCGTTACAACAAAGGAACACGACTCCACTCACTTCAAACGCCCGACCGTCAAACTCATGGAGGGCATGCAACAATTAATCTGGGAGGATGAAATGCCAAAGGAAAAACTGATGGAAATAGACCCAAAAACCAGTCAACCAAAAACTAAATGCACTTGGGAACCTGGAAAATGCCTCCCCTAAGCCCCGATAGCTTCTAAATACATCATCATTTCTCCAAGAATAGAGCATAAAAAACAATACATGAAGGATTTCACCCTGATAGGCAAATTCCTGGGGTTATGGCCTTTCGAAAAAGACTTGGTCAAATGGATTCAGCACTGGTGGAAACCCAAGGGTCTCTATGACCTCCAACTTGGATCAAAAGGGTTATTTACGATCATACTGCACAACCTGGAGGACATAAATCGAATCTTCGAAGGAGGGACGTACTTATACAACTCGACAGGCCTTTTTGTCCGATTCTGGATGGAGAGATTCAACCCGGAAAAGGAAGACTTCACCCACGCTTTGGTTTGGCTGTGGTTGTATTCGCTCCCACAAGAATTTTGGCTGGAGGAGATCCTTGCAGGAATTGGAAACACCATCGACATCTACATCAAAGCCTTAGAGGAAACCAAACAATGAAGGTACACTACTTATGCTCACATCTGTGTTTATTTAAATATTTCAAAACTCCTCCCCGACGATATTACCCTGGATTACCAAGATGACGAATGGTCTCAAACCCTAGATTTTGAGCACATCCCCTTTCGCTGTTGCAAGTGTCATGAGCATGGACATCTATTCCGCTAATGCCCTCTAAATAACCCCCCTAATCCATCTCAGGAAGATCCTGACAAATCTAAGGATAGCTTCACCCAAGTCACGGGTCGACAAAAGCACCAAGCCAAGAGAGCACCTCCCCAGCCCCCCCCAGACCTCCTACCAAGAACTCCTTTGACGCCCTTCAAACCCCATTGGATACCCCCTCTTCTTCCACCAACCCTCTGAAAACCCCTGCAACTGGTCAAACCCTTGTTATTCTCGATCCCCCTGCCCAATCTTCCTCTCAACCACTAGTCATGGCGCCCTCCCTTCCAACCACTCTTGGCCCAGAAATGGGCGATCCAGACACGGACTTGGAGGATCAAGAGCTGGCAGGTATCGATATGGAACATATGGAGCAAGCCTATCGTAAGCAAAAATTGTACACCATACCACTCGACCAACTGCGCAAGGTGCACAAAGTATTTCTCAATTCTTTGGCATGAGGATCAATCTGAGCCAACACAAACCTGAGGATACAAAAAGAAACCTCAAAGGAACAATGCAAGCCCACAAAAGATGAGAAAAAGAGAGGCAGGAAATCGAAACACCAACTCATACAAGATATCGGTAACTTTCTCGTCAACTCAGGTCAAATTCATTTGATCTTAGACAACTTCCATCCCCTCCAACCCCCATCATCCTCATGAATATGCTCTCTTGGAACGTAAGGGGCCTCAATGAAAAAAGAAAACAAGATTTGATCAAAGAAAGAATCAAGAAGGAACAACCAGATATACTTCTCCTATAGGAAACGAGATGTGTGGGAGTGGAAGCGCATACTACTCTTCAAAGATGCTGGAAGCAAGCCCAGCATGTGGACGTGGATGCCAGGGGAGTAGCTGCAGGTCTAGCAATGCTCTGGAATCCAACCACAGTTCTACTTGACAACTTTTTTACCTCTAAATGGACCATCACAACCTCCTTTCGCCTCATTGGATGGAACAAACAAGGCTACATCACAAACATTTATGGACCCCCAGACCAGGAGACAAGGAAGCCTTCCTCCAACACTTGGAATAGGTAGCTTGATACATAGGCCCCCAAAGGTGTATCCTTGGGGGAGACTTCAACATGATCAAAGGGCTGGAGGAAAAAAATGTGGGCAATCACACCTTGGGAAATGACAGCATGCTCTTCAACCGTACCATAGGCCTTTTGAACCTCACTGGCGTCAGAACAAACGATGGGTCGTTTACTTGGTCCAACAGACGCTCGGGAGCCCAACACATTTCCAATAGACTAGATCGGTTCCTAATCTCAGAAGCCATAATGATGGATAGTTTATCTTGGAATGCCACAGTCATTGAGACCCCGAGATTAGATCACTGGCCAATACTACTGACTCTCAATATCACTAGCACCCTAGGCAGAGAACCTTTTTGCTTTGAAAAATTATGTTTGACACACCCATATTTCCAAACAAATATCAAGACATGGTGGGAAGAGGTGGCTATCCAAACAGGGACCCTGATGCATCGGTTCCAACAAAGGCTAAAAAAACTCAAACAACACCTAAAATCATGGAATAAGTCCACCTTTAGTGACATCTTCCAAGCAAAAGAGCATCTAAACCAGCAAATGCAGACACTACAATAGCAGATCCGAACACAAGGCCTCATGGAAGTCCTAAAAACATAGGAAACTCTCCTAAACAACCATATCACAGAAATAAGAGTGCAGGAAGAAGTACTATGGAGACAAAAATCTCGCATCCAATGGCTGAAAGAGGGGGAAAAAACACCAAATTATTCCACAGATCCATGGTTCAATGACGCCAAACAAATCACATCACCCACCTAGTCTGGGCGCAAGGTACAAAAATTCAACAACATGCTTATATGGAAAAGGAAATGCTCTCATACTACCAAACTCTTCTTACGGAACCCCCAGTAGACCGCTCGCGGGCCATCGAGTCCATCCTCAAAAACATTCCCAAGGAGGTCACCAAAGAGAAAAATGAGGCCCTTATGAGAACGATCACTCAGGAGGAGGTCAATCAATCTCTTAAGGCTACCCCGCTAGGCAAAGCCCCCGGGCCAGATGGGTTCACTTTAGACTTATTTCACTACTGTTGGGGCATCATCCGTGAGGATGTCTGGGAAATCATCGAAGACTCCAAAAGATGCGGGAAGGTCCTCCAGGACCTCAATGCAACCTTTCTCACCCTCATACCTAAATAAAACAACACCACTTCTCCCTCGCACTTCAGGCCCATTGCCCTCTGCAACGTCATATACAAACTCCTAACAAAGATCACTGCAACCCACCTCAAACCCATTCTACCATTCCTAATCTCCCCAGGAAAATCCAACTATGTGGAGGGCAGACAAATCCTGGACAACGTAATCTTGGCTCATGAAATTATCCACTCCCTTCACTCAACCAAAACTCAAGGTATGCTCCTAAAACTGGATCTCTCTAAAGCTTTTGATAAATTGAGTTGGAGCTACTTAAGGTCAACTCTCCTAGCCTTTGGCTTTGATCCCACTTGGGTCTCCTAGACTGTCAACCTCACCTCTTCAACCTTGTTTTCCATCCTCATCAATGGTGTCCCCTCCAAACCCTTCTCCCCCTCAAGAGGAATAAGACAAGGGGACCCACTCTCACCCTTCCTTTTCATCTTTATGGCAGAAGGGCTCAATCAAACTCTCAAATAAGCCATTAGGGACAACTCTCTCTCTGGCCTCACCCCCCATGGTATTTCTCCCCCATCTTGCATAGCCAATTTGTAGATTATATACTTCTTATGGGACTGTGTATAGCCAGAGAAGCCCTGTGTTTCAAATATATCATCGACCTCTTCTGTGAAGCATCACGCATGGAGGTGAATCTAAACAAATCCTAAGTCTTCTTTCTCAACACGTCTATTGAAATCCAAAACCATCTCACTCACATCCCTGGCTTCACCTACAATGTCCTCTCATCTGTCTACCTGGGCATCCCCCTCATTGACAACCCACTCAGAAACGCATCCTAGGACTCCTTGTTGTCCAGCTTTCAAAAGAGACTCTCCCTTTGGAAATTTCGTTCCCTCAATCTGCCTGGGTGCCTCATCCTCCTTAAATCAGTTCTCCAAGCTCTCCCGATCTACATCTTCTCAGCCTTGGCAGCCCCAAATTTTATCCTCAACACCTTAAGAACTATTCAAAGAAGCTTTCTATGGCAGGGAAATAAAGAAGGGCACAAAATATCCCTGGTAAGCTAGCAAAAAGTTTGCAATCCAAAAAACGCAGGGGGCCTCGATCTCCGAGACCCAACCATTCTCAACAAGGCCCTCAGTGCTAAAATTTGGTGGAGATAGTTAAAGAGACCCCAGGATCTTTGGGCACGACTATGGAGGAAAAAATACACTCCCACAATCCTGGAAAGAGAGCTCATCAAGTGGAATGGTCAAAGCCCAGGTTCACTCATGTAGAATGCGGCCAGGAACAATTGAGGACTTATCACATACAACTCTTTCTAGTAACTGCAAAGTGGATCCTTGACACTCTTTTGGAGTGACTCGTGGAAACAACCCCCATCCCTGAACACAGACCCGAATCTCAGTACCCTCATCCCCTTCACAACTGCAGTTGGAGTCCACAAAGTGGTCAATTTCTAGAATCCTTTTGATCCAGGGGAAATTTGGCGCACCTAGAAAAACTCTCATGAGAACCTGAACATTCCCCCATAGTTCAACCTCTGTCCCTTGTAGGAGAATCTCGACTCAAGGAAAATTTTAAGTCAACAAGGGGAGTACATACTCAGATGGGGACACTCCACCAAAGGTGCCTTCAACATCCCATAAGCTTACTACATAAAAGCGGGTCACAAAACCTTACCTCGAGAGGAGATCTGGGGAAATATTTGGGACATGAAATCCTGGCCAAAAATTAGTACCTTCCTCTGGTTAGTGGCGCATAACAACATTCTCACCTGGGACAATTTAAGGAAAATGGGTTTCATTGGTCCCTCTTGGTGTCAGCTATGTGGACGAGAGGAAGAAACTCAAAACTATCTCCTCAACCTGTGCCCCTATAGTTCGTGCATCTAGGATCATGGCACCAACATCATGAGAACAACGAACAAGAACCACACAGGTCTAAGGGAAACTATTGAAGACCTGAGAAGCTTGACCTTTCATTCACCCATCCTCAATAGAATCTGGCAGTTACTCCTGTGCTTCATTCTCTGGCAAATCTGGAAAGAGAGGAACAAACAAATTTTTAAATCGATCACCAGGAACTAGCAAGATGTGTGGACCACAATACACACCAACATTAATGAAACAATCTCTCTGCACCCCTGGGTGGAGAAGGATCTAAAAGGCCCAAAAAATGAAAATATCATCCTTAGTGCTTGGGGACTCAATATCAATCCTACCCCTGAAAGGCCTTCTGTTGTTGCAGGACGCAAGACCAGTCCCACTCAATGGGAAGCTTCATCCACAGACTGTTTCAAACTTAATTTTGATGGAGCCTCCAAAGGGAATCCAGGACCAGCAGGCTATGGAGCTGTCATCCGGAACAGTAAAGGGGAAATCCTCCATATCATGGCAGGTAATATTCGGCACAACACTAACAACGCTACGAAAATATGGGGCCTCCTATGCAATCTACAAGCAGCCACAGAGAAAGCGATTTTTCCCATCATCGCAGAAGGTGACTCACAAATTGTTATAAATCTCCTCTCGCATCTTTTCAACGGGGCAGACCTGGAGAAAATCTCTCTAAGATGGAGACTCATGAATGGGCTTTGCAGAATAAAATCAATCCTCCAGCCTCAACGGATAATCCTCTCGTCCCA
The DNA here is from genome assembly GCA_010110895.2 of Picea sitchensis. Taxonomy (NCBI): domain Eukaryota; kingdom Viridiplantae; phylum Streptophyta; class Pinopsida; order Pinales; family Pinaceae; genus Picea; species Picea sitchensis. The sequence continues at coordinate 81,386 of SNQJ01S0023385.1, forward strand.
TGTAAGAAGAATGGCTAATCAAGTTGTTGAATTGTTGGAAAATCTAGGCATCAAGTTGGCGGAAGGAGTCTTCTCTTTCTCCCCATCCACCAATCCCTCTCACCCCATAGTCATCGCTTGCAGGAACATAGCCCACACCAAAGATCAACCCCCGGATGGGGTGTTTCCGAGAAATGACGTGCACAATTTTTTAGGAGGCCACATGGATGAGCCACACGCCACTTGGCATCCATCCTTCACCATCACCTTACTCCAGTCATCTCCAGGATTTAAACAACCCACCACCACCTTCCATTTTGCATTTGCACCCCGCAGCTCACACGAACTGGAAGCTCTGCGGCCTAAGTGTCTTCATGGCACCGTGTAGATGGCTTCTTCGGTTAATTTAGCTCCAACATGTTTCACCTGCTCCTAAAGCCGAGATGGGGTTTCCTTTTCCTCATTTGCATGCTCACAATTCACAAAGTATCACCTCCCTGGTTCACCCCTAACTTTGGGGTTCTACAACAACATGTTCATCATTTTTATTTTCTCTTTATAGAAATCCCTTTAATGGTTTTCATATATATATATAATTTATTTACTTACTTACTTAGTGATTCTTTCTTATAAGCTTGCTTCCTTTTATGATTTTTTCTCACATTTTTATTCTTATCTAATATTATATTAAATTATTGAGAATCCGGGTGGAGAAGGGATTTCTTAAATTTTAAGGGTGTATCATATTATTCTAGATTTCCACATCCAAAAAGTACAGGCTTACAGAAAGCTTGAGAAAATGTCAACTTGTACAAGGTTGTTGAAAGCTTGAGAAAAGGTAAACTTCTACAAGGTTGTGGAAAGATTGAGGAAAGGTCAATTTGTGCAAGGTTATGTGAAAAACTTGAGCAAAGATCTATTAGTGAAATATCTTCATAAAAGGAAAAAGAATTCCATGTAATTTTTAATGAATTACTTTTGTAATCAAAGAAAAAATAATTCCATGTAATTTTTTATGAATTTCTTTTCTAATTAAAAGATTTTTAACTTTTGGGAAATCAAAATCTTATTAAAATTATTTTGTAAGCTAATATTTTTAATTGCAATTTTTTTAAGCATTCTCATCCCTTTTGACGCTTAGTAAATCTATGCACTATATATATTATTTCTTTTTAAATCATTATAGATCCATCATAACTCCGGATCTATCATGCATCGTGAGGGTTCAAATCCCTCAAGGTGAAAACCTTGAAAAAACTTAGGAAAGGTTTTCACCTCGGGGGATTTGATCCCTCTAAATGCATGATAGATCCAAAGTTATGATGGATCTACACCAGTTGCAGTAGCGTGAAATTGCTTAGAAAATCAAAACTGAGTTTCATAACATCTCTCATAATATAATTGTTGATAGTATGTGCTCATCATATGTTTTCCTTTAACAATTGTGGGGTTGTTATATTTTTTGCAATGAAAGTCGAAGGTCGAGTTGAATCGATGGGAAAAGTTGAAGTCGAAGTAATCGATATCAATTCAAAGAGGTCAACCGAAAATAGGTTGGCAGGCAGTCATGTGGCAACCAAATAAAGACCAAATGAAGGTCGAATGGTAATCCGACTTAGTAGTCAAATGTAACAAAATCCCGATATTCACGTGATGTGTAGCCAATGATTTGTGTGGATCTGTATCCATTTTTTGGGTGCCTTTATGTTAAGAACCAAATATCAATATAACATAGAAAAACCTCAGAATAAGTACTCAACGCCTTGAAAAAGAGAGAAATTCAGATAATAAGCCTCTTCGAGGGGGAAACCTCCTTATGCCCACATAAATGTACAATTCCAAGATGATTCAAAATGAAAATGTCTCCTTGGTATATATAGGAGACTAGGAGGTATAATTACA
>SNQJ01S0023386.1:0-24694 GCA_010110895.2 Picea sitchensis
TGTTGAAAATGTGCAACTGCCATCACATATAAAAAGGCATTAGGTAATGATATTTAAATGAAAATGTGCAACTGCCATCACATATAAAAAGGCATTAGGTAATGATAAAGTGACCTATAAATAGAAAACGCAGACCTATGACAGCAACGATATAAAAAGGGTCCTGTGTAATTATACCAGTGACTTAACAGAATGTTGTACCCCAAGGTCATCAGTTAAATGTCAAAATTTGAAAACAATTCTTTTAAATGATGAGATATATAAAGGCGCAATAATAAGACCACTTACTTCCAACAGGATGAAACGAGGTCGCCATTCATGAAGGGAACAAGCGTAGCCTTCCAATAATGGCTTAACTAGACAATGGCAGCGCTGTATGTATTAACTGAAGTGTGGTTGAAGATCATTGCATTAAGGGCATAACCTTTCCCATAGAACCGCATAATTAGCAATGATGAATACCTCCACGTGTACTGACAAGGGTGGTGTGTCTTGACCAGGAGATAGATATGCAAATTTAAAGGTCGATTGAATTGGAATTACGAATTATATCCGGTATATACGCAATTTAAATATCATATCGGACATGAATTTGAACTGGAATATATGCAATTGAAATTTAATTACTAATTATATATACGCAATCGAAATTTAAATTCCTAATTATATATGCAGTTTAAATATCAATTGATTTGAAATTTCTAATTATATCCGGTATATATATGCAATGTCTTTATGAATATCATAAGTAGCGAAGGAATTAGCGGAATATATGAAATTGGTATCTAATTAGTAATTAAATTTCAATTGCATATATATTCCAGTTTAAATTCCTAATTATATATGTAGTTTAAATATCAATTGATTTGAATTCTAATTATATCGGTATCTGTAATGCAAATATGAATATCATCACAGATGAGGAAATTAAATTCGAATTCCGTATAACCATCAGCCTACTTTAATAATACTAATTTGAATCCACAGAGTATCGATCAATTGGAGCTCAAAACCGGAGTTGAAGGAAGAAAGAAATGGGGCCCTTCCTTCTACCTTCTAAATTGCCGTAATCTTCACCTACAGGCACGGAATTTACTATGCATGCTAATACTGACGCCTGGGCCTGTCAGGTGATGACCAGCGGTAGCAATGGAGTTAGCCAGCATGATGCTTTACTCACATATGAGGACCCTCGGATTTTTCCATAAAGGAGCTGATTTACCTGATGATAAATTTCCGTCCGGTAGGAAATTTCACCAAGATACCGATGGAACAAGGAACATACAACAGCAGTAGGATATAGCCTCCTACCAACGACGGGAAAGAGCCGGTCGTAGCGAATTACACAGGCTGGCGTCGCGAAGGGTTTACAGCGGAGGGTAATGTTGCCATGCCACTATCATGAGCCAGCGCAATCAACAAATCCATGAAAGAAAAGCTGTTAAAGCGATGCGATCCATTACCTTTGGTTATCACGGGTCTGCGAGAGGTTCTCGGTACTGACGCGGGCATGAAGTTTAAATGCTATGGAGGTTGATTCCAGAAGCAAGGATTTAGAGCGTAGAGAGTTCCGATGTGCCAGTTGAGGATACAATCACCGTGGATGCGACTGGGAAAAATGAGATAGCAGGTCACGGAGACGCAAATGTCAACACGGATGCTTTACGTTTGCGAGCGGTTAAAAGCGGATGCTCTCTGGTTGCGGCGTACCGGGGAAGCCAGGAAATGAATGGGGTTTCGTCGGCGAGGCGAGCGAGGATGTCGCTGTGCATCAGCATAAATTCCTCCCGCGACCGATAATGGGTGAAAGCTATTTATTAGTGAAGTCTTTGGCGAATCATAAAGCATACGATAAATAAAATTATAGGCTGTGATTTTCATTGAAACATCCTGGAGGCCATAACCACCGGCACAGTTTATTCGCAAGAAATTACAGAAACTTATTTTGATGGAACAATTATAAAAGGGGATTCTTTAGGACCGAGATGCTGACCTAGAATTGGGCTGTCTACCATTAACGATCACTTTTATTGGGCTTTGGGCTTAGAACTTAAGTTTTGGGATAAACATAAGCATGTCGCAGAGCAAAGTATGAGGAAGCTATGGACGCACCTCTGATTGACTACGGTATCATATAGGAACATTAATCCGGATCAATTTATCAGCAAAGAATTTTCTTGCTAGAAGCGTGACCCTGAAGCTGACGAAGAGATTCCCCAATTCATTCAACCCTCGCAATTAAGCAGGAAGGAAGCGCGTTGGAAGGCATACTCTGATTTGTAACCTTGAGCGGTTTCCATTTTACATTTTACCCTCGCGGTTGAAACTATACGTTTTTTCTTTTTCCTGGTCTACAGATTTGATAAGTATGGAGGCCATTTAGATTCGGATTTAATAAACACATCGTAATAAATATAAAATCAATCAATCAAAGGAAGTCTTTACATTTGGAATTAATAAATATAAACAATAAATTCGTGCGCGTCACGGTAAGTTATGCAACGCCCTCAATCGAAGTCCAGCTCAAGTATTCCTCTAAAGCTTGCCCGACCGTACGAAAGATGCTCACGAGAACATCACGATGGCAGCGTGAAGGTAATCACTTCCCATTAAAGCTGAGAGGCATAAAGGGCCGAACGGAAAATGCAGCTGGCGGAAAATCTCGGCTAGCCTCAGCGGGCTGAGCTACCACTCAAAATCCGCAATTTGAGTTACACCCCAACTCCACAAGAGAAAATCCGTCAACCACAATTCAGTAGCGTAACATCCTTGCGATCATCCCTTCATCCTTCCTTTTTCCCTTTCTTTTATAAATACGAAATGGGACTCTACTTTCTAGGTGTAGTAATTAATTAATTTTTTGCCAATACAATTCCTTGAGCGATCCTGGATTGTCAGTATGCATCATCTAGGATTCTCCAATGAATTAATTTCACATTTGACAATTAAAATCCTGATTCCCTCCACCCCAAAATGGAAACCATTAAAATCTCTCCTAGGGTTCCTAGATCCCTCATGCTTTTATTCACTTTACTAAAATTGGTCGCCCACGAAATTAAAGTGGATTACATAAATCTGCAGTTCTTTTACCCGGCTTTTTTCCCAATGTCCCTACTTTTTAAAATTTATGTTTTCACGCTTTAATTCTAGTTTCGTATTTTCGTTTTATATTGTTTGTTATCTTTTTCTTCTTTTATTCTCTCCTCCCACTTTTATCTAATATTATAATAAGAGGATTTTTTTAAATCCTCAAATTATAAATTCTCTTAAATTCTTTTTTAATAGAGACACCATTTTATTTTATGAATTATTTATTTATTTATTTAAATCCGTGTTTTTAATACTCCCCTCCTTAAAAATTTTCCCAAGTCTCTTTATCGTTAAATACCTTGGGTTTAGCTTAAATTTACCCCTCATTACCTTTACCTTTTGCTTTTGACGTCTTAAGAAAACTAGCTCTAGGTGGGTGTTAGTTTTAAGCCCTAGGTTTATTTTGGAGGATCTTTCTTAGAAGGTTGATCGGAATTTTATCTTAGAGCGTTTTAATCTGGGATTTGATTTGAGCAGGGAGACAATTTAATTAGAATTAGTGATTTATGAAATTTATCGAGCTGAGTCTCACAGTCCAGCTAAATTTGTCTCAACATCATTCTCAGCTGATGTATAGCCGGGGCGCACTATGTGCTCCAAGGTGCCACTTTCATATGTCATCGCGGCGGTATGGGAGAAGCGCTGCGTGCTCCAAAGGAGTGCCACTTTCAGCGGACTTATAATTCCTTGCAGCGGCGTGCCCGCCGGGGATGCCACGTGCTCGAGGTGTACTCATTTACGGCTTGACCCCGGATTAGTAGACTCTAAAACCCCAGGAGTGCTTACTCCATGAAGGCCGATCTGGCAGGAGACTAAGGGCTCCTGAGATAAAGGCCCATGTAATGCCTTCATAGAATCATCATGAGAAAGCGGCCCATCCATGATGCGCCCTCAGCGCCGTGGATCCCCTCGAACCTAAGGTAATGCGTTAACCCTCAGTTCGAGCCCGCGAAGCAAAGTGCTAATTAAAATTTTGTCATGAGACTCTTTATCACACCTCTCCCTCAATCGCTGTGGAACTCGTGTGTGGCCCCCTACTCCATATGTGGAAGATGCAATTGTGTGGCTATCGTCGACGCTGCATCATCAACCATCATCTTCGGATCATATCAAACAACATATCCCATGCTCGAAATCACTAGTATATCATCAAATGAAACAATATCATCATAAATGAATAACTCAAATACCCCACTGACTCATCCAGTCCAAGGGGGTTCCGCAGATGCCTCTGCATCCTCCGGTCCGACACCCTGCACACTCAAAAGCTGATGCAATAACACTTGTCTATATCATGGTAGTAAAACATCACCCATCATATAGCTCAATGCTTCAAAATGAAGAAAGGATTTTATCATCATATAAATCCGGATCACTTGGAACAAGTGTCCTCAAAATAAGTTTGGTATGTGTACGGGCGGGATGTTACACCACTTTATCTTGGTCGCTTAGATCCGAAGTTTCACCGATTATCATCTTCAGAAATAAATGTACCATAAAATCATAAATGCCGCAATATCATAGGTCTAACTATCAAAAAAAAGTAGAGCTATTTTAGGCATATCACGTCCTCCAGTGTAGATGCGGACTATAAACATCCCATGGACCTTATTATAGTCACAGATTAAATACGTAAGCCAGTGTGATGATCTAAGTCTGGGTAGGCTCGGTATGGCTCCTCGTCCGACATGCAAGGAACTCATATGATCCGTCGTAGGATCGCTAACCATAATCATCTCCAGCCGGATACACTTAGAAAACATCGTGCATCGCCCCAAAGAATCGAGGCAAGGCTGATGCGATGGAGTTCTGGGCCCTTCTCACAATCCTCGAAGGTCCCGCAGACCTAGGAGGTTGGCTCCTTCCAAACGGTCAGACTCTTATCGCGAGGTTTGCTGCTTGAGACTTGATCGCCGACCCGTATTCACAGTGGGCTAGAAGTCTTTATCGGCCTCAACTCTTAGGGTCTGCTTCCGCTGTCCTGTCATATGGTTTGCGTTTGTCTTCCATCTCTTGGATCATTACGGTCCCACGAGTCTATCCTCAAAGCTGATCCCAGCTCGAATCGGGCGCGGCAGCCCATACTAAAATCAAAGGCACCATTTTAGTGGTATAAGTAGCTTGTTGATTATCCTTGAACTCTGGGTAAAATTCCTCCAGCGTTTTGTTGGTCCATTCGTGCATGCATGACATGTCTTTGAGTTTGATTAAATGCGCCGGTCATCCGATGGGTCAGGTGTCAGCAATTACCTAAAATTAAGTTAGGTTCCCAAGGCCTCTTGGAAACTCGTCCAAATCGTCAAATTAACACCAGTCCTCGATCGGATATAATCCTTAGGCACGCCATGCAGCCTCACAATCCTCATGATAGAAACTCTTTGCTATGTCGGTGCACGATCGGTAAATCGCCTTTGGAATGAAGTAGGCAATCTTGGTAGATGTCACTACCACAAAAGAATAGAGTCGTGTCTCCATACGTCGGTGGCAATGAATGATAAAATCCATAGAATGACTTCCCATTTCGATTCTGAAATAGCTTGTGGCTGTATTAATCCTGCTGGTTGTTTATGTTCAGCCTTTACCTACTAGCATTATAGACATCTGGCCACATTGTTGACTATGTATGCCTTCATTAATTTGCAGAATAATAAGTGTTTAAGGTATGCCCTCATCTCCGTGACTCTCGGGTGAGCCATGAAAACTGCTCCATGAGCCTCGCTCAAGATCAACAACCTCAACCCGTCATTTGGCGGTACATAAATACAAATTTTAAACCTCAATAAACAATCACCATCAAACGTAAATCCTTCAAACATTGGTACCATCATGATGTTTCATCGATAAAATCCTCGGCCTTGTACGGAGTCATCGTCATTTGTAAAGAGTGAATCTTCTCCGGTAGATTTCGATTTGAAGAGGCGACAAGAAAAGTCGTGTGCCTCCTCAAGACATATTCCACTCGGTTCATTGTTCCCTACAAGTAAGAAATCTCGAAGTCGTACACGCTAAAGCGAAGATTAGATAGCCTTGCTTGGTTATCTGCGTTAGTCGGCTGGTAAAGTAATGATGTAATCCACAATGATGGGTCAACCAATTCGATTTAGTCACAAGGTAGTGTCGTCCCGTACGCACAAGGCGCCAAACAATGGCTAATAACTCGAAGTCATCCGTCGCGTAGTTCTCCTCACGCCCTCTCAGTTTCCTCGAAATTCATGAAAGCAATTGCCTCGTCGAGTCTTGCATCAAGGGCTCCACTAAACCTTCGCCAGATCGTCATTGCATACCAAAGTCTAAAATCCATGTATAGGACTGGTATTGGTCGGAGTTATCAGTAGCTCATCAACCTCCTAAATCGCCATTTTCTCTTGTCCACTATACGAACTTCTTGTTTTTCTTTTTGCAATTCTGTGATCCGGAACTGCTATCTTTGAAAATCCTTCTACAAAGCCAGTCGGTAGTAATCCGCTAAACCCATAAAACTCAGCATACGTGACGTTAGTAGGCCATTCCGCAGTAGCCTCAACCTTAGGCTGGATCCCACAGCTGATACAGCAAGATGACATGCCTAATTGCGTGAATCACCGGATTGATAAATAAGGAACACTTTGACGACTTCCCATATAATTTGTGCTCTATCAGACATAATGCCAAGCGTAAGTACTCGTCATGCTCCTCAAAATAGGTAGAATAGATCAAAATATATTCGATGAATGCTTGGGCCGAACTTTTCAGAAATGCTACCATGGAACACCAGATTCATCAAACTCATGAATACCCACTGAAACGTTGTCATTCCCAAAGGTAAAGCGGTAAATTAAACAATGTCAAAATATCGTCTTAAAATCGGTCTTAGGGAAGTCATCATATGATCATGTTGGTGATACCACGGTAACCGTCGATCTTGGAGAACGATGCTTCCATCATCACGATCGAATAGATCGTCAATTTTTGGTAAGGGTATTGATTCTTGATCATAGCCTTGTTGATTAGCGATAGTCAATACAAAACCTCCGACGAGTCAGCTAGAATGAAAATATTGGTACCCATGGTATTACACTAGTAATGCTCGATCCCGGATCAACAACTCCTTGATTTGCATTTTTAACTCTCTCTTGCAACTCTGGGAGTCGTATCCCTATAAAGCGTTCTTGCTATCCCAGTTCGAGTCACGGTTCCAATTCATAGTAGAATTCAGATTTCTCTTTCGGCATCCAATCCTCTTGAAACCGTCAGCAAACTCGCTTCATACGGGCGTTCTAGAATATACTTCTCCCTTTTAAGTTTGAAGCATGAGGATGGCATAAACACCCTTGCATACTCTTAAAATGGCCATGGAAGAGCCGAACCTCGAGGATCTCACAGTTTTGATCCTCTTATCACCGTCTCATCGCTAATACGTATTCAGCTCAATAGTTTTGATGCTTACGATTTAGGTATGCTCATCGATTCCAACCAATCCATACCAATCAAGAGGTCATAAGACCCTAAGATCGTGACATCTAGTTGACCTAAATGGCAGAACTCTCGGAGTTAATAGCGCATCCATAACCTTTCCTCGGGTAATACTGTTTGGCTCAGAAGCCATCTCTATTCAAATGCGATCCTGTTTGAGTGCCTTTACCTTAATCCTTTTACCCCGGTATTTGCGCGAAATAAAACTCTACAGTGGCTCACGGGTCTTTATCAAAATACTAAGTGTGCAGTGGTGATAGTACTGTCGTCGACCAGTAGTGGTGCTCGCGTGATTATTCACCACTGCGTGAATCAGATGGGCCTTGCCCATATCTCCACTATAGTGAATAGAACGATCCGGATGCTGCAGCCCTCTCCGCCTTAGAAATCGCTGGTAAGTGCTGGCTCCCCACATCCAGCATCCCTTCATTATTGATGATCACCGGGTACTGCGAGTAATGACGCCGGCACCGGAACCGCAATTGCATTACCGACGAGTCTAAAGGCTATTCTTGCAGAGGCGGCGGCCAATATTCGCTGTTAACGATCCTGCGGTAAGGTGTCATTGTTGAGTGGCGATGCGTCAGAAAGTAGTGAATGTAAGATCCCCTCTGATTACGATGATATCCGTCATCCTTATAAAGCGTCACATTCTTCGCATTACCGGATGAACCACAGCTTCGTGGAGTCATTTGAATTAGAATTATTTATTGGAATTGGCTCCTCCTCACCTTTCGCAGAGGCCTTTTGGGCCAATCGTCGTGCGGAGTTTGACGCTTCAGAATCCTAACGCCTTTTGCTTGCGCGAAATTCACCCAGATTCAAAACGAAACATGAACATTGACCTTAGACTTCGGTGTTGGATGGGAGCATACCCGGAAGCGGCTCATAAAAAGCGTGCTTTTCCGTACCGGTACTGTCGACCTCCACATTATAACCGTTGAACTCATTGGTGACATCATTAGATTCTCGAAGGAATACCTCTCGGCCGTTCTCGAGCAGTTCCATATTACGTCTTCGTATATTGATTCGCGGCGGGAAATCTTCCACCATGAAGAAGCGCTCCCTTTAGGCAGAGGCCATCATCGCCGGACCTTCGTATTGGAGGTATAGTGAAGTACAGAAGCGCCGCCATTCTCAACCATGCCGCCAGCGATTTCGCCATCAGGAACGCCAAAGAACCTGAAATTTCGCCTATAGGAGTTGGCGTTATCTGCCGATAATAGCGGTAGGTCGCGGAACCTCTGCGAATCTGCGTACAGCCTCATCTATCTAATCTGGCGATCATTTTCGGACATCTGCGGAAAGATCCTCATCATCCCCAACATCGATACTTTGCGGTCATCGTCAAAGGACTGCTCACCTCACGAAGTTAAGACCCCTCGGTACGTGGATCTTTCTTTGAATCGCGCCTCTATCCCTAACGCCCGGTCCGTACGCACTCAGCGGCGTCCTCTAACCATGATTACTGCTGACGAATGGCGGCTCAATCATTAGCGAATAATCTGATACTATCGTAATCATGGACGTGGTAAGATCCCCGTCGTGAATTGAAGCCGCTCGATACCATATGTAACTTGATCCATCTCCGTTCGAAATAGCCATTCTGATGGCGAATTGGTATATATATATATATATATATATATATATATATATTTTTATTGTTTTAAGGTGTGTGCGCGCGTGTTGAAGTAACAACATACTTAACTCATTCGTAGCCAAGCGACCATCAAAAGGCATAACCATAGCAAATAAAGCTGACCACTAAACCGTCGACCTCCGCGATCCTACCGCAGAGTTGGGACCTCCGAACATTCTATAAACAACGCTCAATCGTTTCATCGTCGCCTTAACCGCCCAAGGTCGAGACTGTCCGAAGAGGAACATGGAGGTGTCACCACATCCCGCGGAAACTGTACAACACCGGGCATCCAATGCAATGGTCGGAACATAAATAAATAAGAAGGCAATTAATGACAACGCCGAATAAAAGGTCATGGCTTGACTCTAATCTTGCCATCTAGTTTATAAGATAGGAAAACACCACTCTAACCATTTCAACAATATACTACAATTGCGATTCTATAAACAATATTTCCTTCTCCTAAATTTAGAAATTATCATCATATTGAACATACCCATAACCATCCTATTAAAAGACACGATACAATAATTACCATAATTCACATGACATCGTTAAAATGGTGTTTTATAAGGATTCCCATATAAAGATAGTCAATTATCACATCTAACTATCCACCCAGCCAAAGTACAAAGGTAACATCCTAATTAATTTATCAGTCCTCAATGTCACGGCAATTTACATCACCTTAATGTTTCTATCAATGTAAAATATCAATGTACAAGTAGCTAATGGTTGAAGGATGCAATACCCTCCATAAATATATTAAAGGATAAAATCATTAGAACATACTGCCATTAATCTATAATAAATACTTTACAATAACCATTAGTTTAACATTTGAGTATACCATCCATATTAAAGGCATTGGAAATCCAATGATAACAATTAGATGGCCTTCTTTAGAAGGTTCACTCCAAGGTGGTATACCAAATTCTAAAATATTAAAACATACCAATGTATTAATCTGTGTTACGCCATGGTAGTTATTGAAGCAATGTTGAAAATATTAGACCCCCTTTGCATATAAAGGCGTGGTGATGATATTTAAGTGAAATATTACCATTTGCCATCATATAAAGGCATTAATGATAAAGTGACCCTATAAAATGGACCATGTAATGACAGCGATATAAAGGGCACAGAACCTGCAAATGGCTTAGGCATTGTACCCCAAGGTCCTTAGTTCAAATATTAAGTTGAAAACAATTCTACTTTTTAAATGTAGGATGCAAAAGAAACGTAATAAGACTACTTCCAATGGATGAAACGATTCGCCATTCATGAAGGAACAATGGCCTGGCAATGACAACTAGACAATGGTATTATTGAAGTGGTTGAAGATCTATTTGCATTAAGTAGAACCTTTCCCGTAGAGACATAATTAGCAATTAGAATATCCCATCATCGCGACAAGGTGACCATCTTGTGAATATGCAAATTCAAAATCAGATTAGATTGGTCTGAATTATATGCTCAGTGTCTCATGAATTCAAATATTACATATTGAATGAGAATTTAAAGCTGGAATATATACGATTGAAGTGGTACTAATTATATATTAGCGAAAATTGAAATTTAAATTCCTAATTATATATGTAGTTTAAATATCAATTGATTGAATTTCTATTTATATCAGGTGTTATCATATATACCTTTGTGGTCTTGTGAGAATTAAAGCGGGAATATATACGAAGGTGAAATTTAATTATAATTAGATGTCTGTGATCAATTTAAATTCCTAATTATATATGTAGTTTAAATATCAATTGATTGAATTTCTATTTATATCTGGTATATATATGCAATGTGAATATCATCACGGACAGAAAATTAAATTGAATTTCGGCATAACCATCAACCTACTTCAATAATACTAAAGCTGAATACACGAAATGTCCAATCAATTGAAATAAGCTCCGGGTTGAAGAGCCCTTCCTTCCTACCTTCTAAGTACGTAATCTTATTTCTGAGGCCGCAGATTTCTGTGCATGCTATCTGCGGCGCAGGCTGTCGGTGATGGCCATGCGATATGATGGAGTTATGCCAAGCGAAGTCGCGCTAAAGCTGCAGGGGAACACCGAAGTTTACCGGAAGGCGGTTTGCCTGATGTAATTTCCGTCGGTATAAAGGGAAATTCCCCACCGAATACCCGTGGAACAAAGACAGCAACCGCGGTCGATTTCTAAAACCCTCCACCACTAGCGACTGGGAAAAGACCGGTCGATAGCGCTGAATTACACCAGCCAGTAGGCGTCGCATGAAGAGTTTACAAGCGGGAAGTGTCGGCGTGCCCATGCCGCTGTAACCGAAGCGGTGTCGTGAGTCATAAAAGAAACAGCGACACGGTCACATTGGATTTATGCGGGTGCGGGGGATTCTCGGCGCCAGTTATGAAACGTTAAACCGCTTCATCGGAGAGTTGATTCAAGCTGGATTTTGGGAAGTAGGTTCGAGTAATGCCGTTCCAGGATCTGATCATGAGATGCGACTGGAAAAAAAGCGAAGCCAGGTCGGGACAAATGTCAACCCGAGGATGCCCCGTTGCAGTGAAAGGTCGCGGATGCTCTCTGATTTGCAGACGCGCCAAAGGAAAAGCGAAATGAATCTGAACAATCGCTGAGCAGAGCTGAAGGATGTCTTCTTCCATCGCTTTATAAATTCCTCCGCATTCGGCAATCGGTGTTCTAAAGCTATTTAATGGGTAAGAATCTTTGGCCGAAGTCATAAGCCGCCCGATGGCGAGTAAAAGAATTATGAGGTACATGATTGTCGTTGCGACATCCAGGTACATAACCCGCAGGCCCGCAGTTTATTAGCCGAGAAATCCACAGGAAAACTTAACACGATGTAACCATATCTCGAGGAGCTTCCTTGGGGACGAGAATTCAGGCCTCGGTGGGTACATCGCCGCTAGATCGCACATTATTGGGCTTTGGGCGAAGAGACTTAGTTTTGGGATAAACGCCAAACTTTATCACCGAAATGATGCAGAAGCTATGGACATGCCCTCTGATTATTACAAGCATAGGGAACCTTTGTATCCCGGTTGGTATCGGCAAAAGGAATTTTTGCTAGGCGTGACCCTGGAAATGGCCGACAAAGGGAGATTCCCAATTAATTCAACCTCGCAGACCGGCGGAAGAGCGTTGAGCATCACCTGATTTTGTAGGCGGTTTCCGGTACATTTACCTAGCAGGTTGACTACAGCGATTTTTTCTTTTTCCTGGTCTACAGATTTGATAAGTATGGAGGCCATTTAGATTCGGATTTAATAAACACATCGTAATAAATATAAAATCAATCAATCAAAGGAAGTCTTTACATTTCAGAAGTCGTAATCCATAAACAAAATAAGAGGTCAATTGTGCGTCCGAAGAGTAAGTTGTAGCCTCAAATGAAATCCGGCTCATTATTCCTCTAAACTACGGCCGTGAATGCTCGGTACCTCGATAGCCAGCGTAGGTACTCTACTTCCCGTGGCTACGAGCATGAAAGTTGCAGAACAGGAAAATCGTAAAGCGTCGAGCAACCTCAGCGGTGACTACCGTCGTCGTGGGTTGCACTGCGAAGTCGTCAACCACAATTGGGCGATAGCGATGCATCACCGTCATCCTTCGTCGCCCTTTCCCTTTCCTTTTATAAGCCAAAAGATGAGACTCTACCCTGCGCCGCAAATTAGTAATTGAATTAATTTTTATGACGGTTCCCTTGGGCGATCTCAAAGTCGTCAAATTAATACCGGCTCATCTAGGATTCTCAATAATTAATTTACATTTTAACAATTCAAAATCTAGATTCCCTGCACTTCAAATTCGCTCGGCAAATCTCTCCTGGGTTCCTAAAGTCCCTCGTGCTTTATTAAGCACCTCAGTTGGTGCTTGCGGAACAAGTAGTTCCGAAATCACGGCGATTCTTTTCAGCTTTTTCCCCAGTATCCCTGCTTTCCAAATTTAAGTTTCCTTTATTCTAGTTTCCTTATTTTGTTTCCTCTTATTTATTTATCTTTTCTTCTTTTTTATTTCTCTCTTGGATCTGTATAATTGCAATAAAGTTTTGTTGGCCCTCCGTGATAGAATTCTCTTAAAATTCTTTTTAATTGAGACAACATTTTTATTTTATGAATTATTTATTTATTTATTTAAATCATGGTTTTTTTTTTTTTTTTTTTTTTTTTTTTTTTTTTTTTTTTTTTTTTTTTTTTGTTTTAGTTTTATTTTTACCCCTTTTTACTTTTTAGGCGTCTTTAAGCAACTCCTAGGTGGGTTTAGTTTTAAGCCCTAGGTTTATTTTGGAGGATCTTTCTTAGGGTTGGTCAGATTTATCTTAGAGATGTTCTAATATTAGGTTTAGATTTGAACTGGAAACAATTAATTAGGAACGTTTGTAAGAAGACCTATGGGCCTTCGAGTCCTCCCGCAGTCAACTGGGCATCTCAACATCATTCTCAAAGGCCTTCCAGGGCGCCTCATGCTCCAAAGTGCCCTTTCTTAATCCCATGTGTGCTGACGGTGATGCCTTGGGGCCTTTCCGTGCTCCAGGGTGCCACTGCAACTGGACTTATAATTCATAGCGTGTATGGGGATCACCCGTGCTCAAAGTGCCACTCGTGAAAACTACTTGGGATTAGTAGACTCTGAAGCCTGGAGTCGCGCTCATGAGTTGAATCACCTGGGGGAGACTAAGGGCTCCTAAGGAATAGAATTTACCTTATTGCGTATAGAATCATGATGACATTTATCATGATGCTGCCCTCGACATGGCGGATACCTCAGACTAGGTAATCCACGTTAACCTAGAGTTGAACCCTTGGCGGAATCTTTAGTAAGTGTCGGCGAAATTTCGTCCACACCTCTCCCTCAATCTTTCTGGATCGCATGTGTGGCCCCTCTACTCCAAATATGTGTTTTAAATTACAATGACTATGCATTATTTGCATCATCAACCCATCATATTCGGTCGCGTATCGAGCAACATATCATGCTGAAATCAATGATATATCATCAAAATGAAACAAAATCAACATAAGTAGAAACAACATGGCCACCCTCCCCGTCAGGTAAAGGGAGTTCGCAAACCACCTCTGCATCCTCCGGGTGGTATACCACTTTCAAGAACAGGTGTGACTTTATCTATATCATGGTAGTAGAACATCAATCATATAACTTTCGATGCTTCAAATGAAGAAAAGGTTTGTCGTCATATGAAGTCGAGGATCCTTGCGGGCAAGTGTCTATCAAAAAGAATAAGTTTGAGTATATGTGACCGAGGATGTTGATTTCAAGAACAAGCAAGCCAAGAATTCCGAGCATTATTTAAATGAACCATGACCCTCATTTTACTAACTCATCAATCAATGGCCTCCAAATCTAAAGGTTATTACTGTTTAGGGATTATTATTAACAATGGAGTTACGATAACCATGCATAGATTATTAAACACCCTTTATCTCACGCCATCAAGACCATGATCTACCAATTGCAAATACCTGTATATTCATCCACAAAATTAATGACCTTACAAGATAAAGAACTTCAAATATTCATAGAGAATATAATACCGAATATCGTTTAGGATCATGATTTCCTTGTCCATGCAATGGTAACCTCATGGCAACTCTATTTTATAAATAACCTCAGCTATTAGAATAAACCCCTCATAGTATAAATGCTTATAAAATAAACTCATTGTTTATATACCATATATTTAACAGATAGCAATATTTAAAATAACAATCATACATCCGTCATATCTATGCCCAAACATCATGCCAATACATAAAATAACCTCATATATATAAATAACATGGACTTTTAAAATAACAAATGACATCATAATTGAAGCGTAAATGCATAACAACAGCGATATTTAAATGACCGTAATATAAAATGTAATATAATTAAAAGAACATTGTACCAAATATCCATATTTTTAAAATGCAGTTTAAAAACAAATACATCCCAAATGTGATATATATAACAGCATCATAAAATGATTATATGACAGGCATCATGGTTTCAAAAAGGCATCCATATATAGATATATATGTACATACATTTATAGAAATATATAAATTTTAGAACCAATATAATTTGTTAAGAACTTCCATAAAATGATATATAATTGTTATGAAGGTAAAAGCGTGTGCACATACTGAAGTAATCATGGTTTCTCTCTTTTGTAGTCTCAAATGGGAGGGTTTTACCGAGAAGCCGGTCAAGTTTTGCAGAATGATTTATTTATTTCGCTTTACAACTGAAATGTCCATCGTGGATCTCATTAAGCGTTGCGCTGGCACCAGCCGGATGATGTCACTTTCAGTGCGGCGTCCATTTCGTGCCACTCAGCTCTCGCCCGTGCATGAGAAATCTCACGGTACCTCCCGGTACTGTCACTAGGGTACTCACCTTCCCCATAGCCCCCAAGCCCATGAAGGGGCCACACAAGATCCATAGGTGTGAGCTAATTTCTGTTTCGCCTCCATGGCTGAGCTACCACTCCAATACGGTTGAGAATTTCCCAACTCCTCACAAGAAACAATCAAGCCACAATCCAAAATAGAAATGTGATTATACTCCGTTTCATCTTCTCTTCCTCAGTTTCCTTCTTTATAGAAATTTGAGACCACCTACTTTATATCATTATTAATTTAAGTTTTATTGAAAAACCCTAAAAATTCTGTCGTCCAGTGTCAATACATTTCTCCAAGAATTAATTTCTTTTTAATAATTAAAGAGACTCATTCCCTCAAACCCCTATAGTATCCTAAAGGTACTCCTAGGGTTTATAGATCCCTCTCATGCTTATGCTTCCTGTTAGAAGTTGTTGATTTTTGTAACTCATTAGTGCGTTCTTTTCTTTTTGCCCTATGTCCCCTACTTTCCATTATTAGTTTCCTTTAATGCAAGTTTCTTTATTTCTATTATTTAGGCTTCTCTTTTTATTTTTTAATTTTTTTCTTTTCAAACCCCAAAAGATCAGCAGCATGGCAAGTCTTTTCATTCATTTTAAGAATCTAGCACTATGCTCCCACCTTTAATTAGTTTTTTTCTTCTTTATCATTTAAAATCATGGGTTTCAATTAAGTTATCTCCCTCATTACTTTACCACCTTTAATTGCAGGACTTTCTTCAACATAGGAGGGTTTTAGTTTCGCCCTTATGTTTATTTTTTGTAGGATCTTTTCTTAGAACTTATCTAGAGTTTTATCTTAGAGATGTTTTAAATTGGGGTTTAGATTTAGGCTTTGAAAAACTGGTGTTCAGAGTTGTTTGAAAGGAATTTCTTTGAAATTAAAGTCTTTGGAGTCGGCATCTAGGACATCTCATCATCTCATCATCAATCACGTGCCGGGGCTCACGTGCTCAAAGGAGTGCCACTAAACCTCGTTATACAGTGTAGCGGCGTGCCTTGGGGATGCACCCATTATCAAAGTGCCACTCACCAAAAGCCCCAGTGTTTCTTTAGTAAGCGTGCAGCGGGGATCACATGCTCCAAAGGGTGCCACTCCATAGAAACTTGATTGTTTGGTAGACATCTATAACACCTAGAGTCAACACTCAGCGGAGTGAACTTGTGGGGATAAGGGCTCAGAATAAGGCCAGCCTTATTGCTTAGAATCATCGTGAGACTATCATGATCGCCCTCATGGCATCATCTGGATCCTCTCTCTGAACTAGATGTCGTTAGCCTATAGTTGAGCCAGTGCTAGTAAGGAATTTGTGGCTTGAGGGGCTCTGCATCCACCTCTCCCTCAACCCTCTCTGGAATCGTGTGTGGCACCTTTACTCCTTATGTGAATCTTATTAGCAAGCAATCTTAATCCTACATCTATCAACGAAACGTGTCAACGATAACATAATTATATCTAGTCATATGTCACATCAATAATATTAAACCCAATAGTCCACTCCATGTCTTGATCTAGATTCCAAGGGTTTTCAATCATCAACCATCGTGTCAGAACGTTAACAACATATCATAAAATCAATATCATATCATCAAAATAAATCAAATCAAGTAGCACACTCCCTGACTCAATCCGGAGTCCAAGGGTTCTGTCGATGCCTCTGCATCCTCAAGGTTCGAAACCCTGCACACTCAATGAAACTGAGTCAATATAACCTGTCTACATCAAGTAGTAAAACATCATGTCGTCTATCAGAATGCATCATAATCAAGCATAAATGTATTAATATCAGAAAAGTCTAGATCACTTGAGAGCAAGTGTCCCCAAAGAATAAGTTTTGTAAGTGTGCCAGAGCGGGATGTTACAGGGTGACATGTTTGCTTGACCTTCCCCTCTCTCTCTTCTATGTCTACCATGAAGGCATCCACAAAATTAGTGAGCCCCTTAATAATATAATGATTTATTGGTTGAAGGGTGATTATGCTTCCTTGCTTACTTTTCCCCTCCTTTATTTATGCTTGCTCGCTCTTCCCCTCCTTATTTTATGTGTGTGATAATAATAGTAGTCATATTCACCTATCCTACAACATCTTGAAATAATATCTACCATCCCATTACTTACACATCAAAATATTTTGGAATAACTTTTATAACTATAAAACATTATTAGACTTCATTTTCTCTCTCCTATCTCATTACTTACATGTTGAAAAAAGGTAAAGGGAAAAGAGAGTCATCAATATTTTATGTATATGTTGTTCAAGAGTATCCTCACACCATTTGTTTTGTTGTTTATGAAGACTCCACAGGTATTAGTGTTTTTTAGGGTAAACAATCAATAAGTGGGGAAATTGATACTTGTGGCAGATCATGGGTTTTAATTATTTCAATAGGTGTTTATATTGTGAGAAAGAATTTCTCAATATTTGTATACCAAACTAATTATACAATGTCATTTGTTGAATTTAATTAGATGACCAATCAATGGATGCACTCCTCGTCATAAAGTATGTTTTTTTTGTTGCTTTTATAGGCTAAGAATCTCAATCCTCCATCGACTTCTTCTCTCCTTTTCCTCAAAAAAATAGAGGGAGGAGGAGGAGGAGCTACCCACCCCCATCGAATTGCAATATATGACTCTCTCCAAAAGCCTTTAGTGAAGAGGAACCCAATGATTCATTACTGACAAATTTTATAACCAAATATTATTTAGCTAAGGGATTTGAACTTTATAATCAATTCCAAAATTTCAAAAATACCACGACATTTAGCCAACCAAATACTAGTGTTGTTCAAATTCATTCGTGTTTTCCTAACAACGTTTGATCTATAAAAAATTAAATTGTGGAATTGTTTTCTAAAATAGTGTTGTCGTTGCAGAATACAAGGAGTAATCAAAGGACTCTGTGCATATGAAAATACATGAATATAAGCTTGGTTACCTGGGATTCCTTGGACATGGGGCCTTTCTCTTTAACTTCTTATTTTATTGGCTCATTGGTACCTTCCTTTCTTTTCAAACCTGCTTTTGGATCCATGTTTGAGCCTCATTTGGGAATATTATAACTTGGGACTCTCATCCAAACTCATTTTTCAACCTGACTTTATTCAATAATACTTGTATACTATTGATTATTCTATGTTAACCCTTCTCACTAGTCATTTTCTCTATTCGATTAAACAAGTTTCTAAACAATATTCAATATGTTATGTACTCTTGTTGACATTTGAATCTATCAATATCGAAACAACAAACTCACGAGGATGTGAATCCCCCTGTGTTTTTAGAGAAGTGGTACTTCTCTTTGACTTATGATTATCTTTGAGTATTTTATATCAAAAAGTAAATATGGGATACTGTGAAATGATTGAATCCAACACTTTATGGTTCAATAAAATTCAAAATACTAAAAAATAACACACACACACACACACACACACACACACACACACACACACACACACACACACATATGGAGAATTCCTGAGAAGTTGACCAGGAACCTCAAACACCACACAATATAGAAAATGATAAAATCCTCACACCCATCACAGTTTAATGAAAATTTTGATCACATTCAAAAAAAAGAAATGGTCTAATGACACAAGAGAACTATGAAAGAGTACTACTTATGAAGCTCAAAATAATATTTTGATAGATCGACTTCAAATATCTTATACTCAAAACTTAGAGCTATAAAATACAACCAAAACCGATCGTGTCTTAGTTCTCGAATTTCTAAAAAATGATAATGTTTGTTACAATACTTGAAATTTAAAGTCCATTAATGGATTGATATTGGGGGTTTCGTGGACCATGAAAATATTTACAAGAAATATGATGAAGAGAGGAACATGGAGTGGAGCACGAGAAACAAGATCTGGAAAGAAGCCAAGGAGGAAGTTATCAAAACTCGGTTATACTTTTCCAATGAAAGAATAACTATAACTGTATGAAATCTGATAAGGAAGAAGGTATGAAATCAATATGAACTTACTGTGATGGAATCTCTCGCTTTCATTTTCTTGTTGATGTGCCCTTTATATGTTTTCCTGTTACAGTTACGTGGCCAATTGTAACCACTTCCATTGGAAATTCAAAAATATTGATTATAGACTTGTTTAACCATTCTTGAATATATTCCCTTAATGGGGAAACAATCACGTATTGCTTTACTTTGATGTTTAACAAATTAGTTTCAATTTCTTTATGGTCAATAGATAAATTTTAAAATATAGTTTCAATGTCCTCATTTTCATTTGTGTACTCAACAAGCCAATTATCAATGTCATCACAAGTATACTCAATAATACTATCAAATTTCTCGGTAGCGGTCGTTTCTTCAAATTTTTGACTTTCTCATCAAATTGCTCTCTGCTTATGATCATTGAATTTGATATTAAGCTTGGACCTGAAACTTCAATAGTGGTGCCTACAATATCCAAACCAATAATCTTTGAGTATGCCTCAGTCTTTTTCCGTGATTTAACAACCCCTTTAATGTATTAATTCTTTCAATGCAACATGTCTTTAATTGTTTCATACGGTTATGGGAGGGAACATTTTCCTGTTTTCTCCTATAATCCGTCATTGCCGAGACTTTTTCTACAAACATAAAAACTCCATCTATGAAGAGTCCTTCATCATTATTCAAAAATGCATTTAAGTATTCTTTAGTTTTTTGAATTTTGAGCATGAGAGAGGAATTTTTTTTTGCCAAGTCCCATAAATCTAAAACAAGCAACATTATTTTCTTTATATTCTCCTAAACAAAGTGTCGAGTGGCAATGATTAAGCTTGAAATTCCTTTTACTCTTGGATTTGATTCTAGAGTTCCTTGAAGAGTTATGTCAGGTTGTATCATGGCCACTGGGGTAGTAAATATGGGTGGGGGAATGCGAGATGCTTCCATTTCTTTGACTCTTTCCTTAAGCTTGATATTTTCCTCTTCCATATTAATTATTGAAACATCCAATGCATCCCCTGTGACCTTATGAATTGAGGATAATGTTGACGACAACATGTTTCTAGTATTAATGGTGGACCATGACTTTCCCTACTTATTCTTCAAGGTTCTTTCAAAGGTCAATTTCTTTGAAGACCTATCAAATAAATAATTATGTATAGAAAATGTCTCTTTGTCAGAGAAAACTTCATCTTGAACACCCAATGCAGCGGATTGTACATTTTCTTGGGCATGTTATTCTTCATCTGGAAATCAGATATTTTCAATATTAAAATATAAATCCATATCATTAAGAAAAATATCATTTTCAGGTGCGTTTTGTTCTTCTCCCTCTTGCTCAGAATTAACCCTTTTCCTTTTCACTGTTAATTTATGGGGGTTTTCTAAACTTCCTTGAGGAGGATTTCTTTCTCCATCATCACCTGAATTGTTACTTGAGGGTTTTCTTTGTTGGTCCGTTATAGACTGGGAATTTAATTTAGGCAAAAGAATTCTATGAGAAACAACGTGTGACTAAGCGTTTCTTTCACTTGAGTGTTTCCCTCTTTGCTTATAATGTTATGTAGTGCTCACAATTGTCTCTATGTCACCATAATTTTTATCAACACCTTGAACATGATGCATATTAAAATGGTCAAACCCTTTGATTTATTCTACAAAATTAAAATTAAAATGGTCAAAATAAGAGGCATATTCATCAATTTTGGAAATTTCTCTCAAGAGAATTTCACCAACTCTCCAAGACAAAGGAATACATTCTTTTTTCCTTCTTTCATAAAAAGCATGAAACCAGAACTTATACTGCCTCACCACCTCTATGATAGATAACTTGTTTGACACATAATAAGGGATATACATAGGTTTTCATGAGAACAAAAAATACTAATGATGTTGTAATTATCCATTTTCTCCAAAATTCCCTTTTTATTAAAAAAGGTGGATGATTCCAATGAAATTCTGGAATTGTCTTCTCGAAAGAGTAACTTCTTAAATTCAAACACAAAATCATTGTAAACTTCATAAAAATAATGGATAACTTTCTTCCTCCCAAGAGCTTGATACCACATAGTTACAGGGTCAATTTTTGAGTTTACCCTTTTTCCAACACTCAAACCTTTAAAAATATGATAGTGTGTGATAAAAAATATTAGATAAGATGCCATATAGAATTTTTTCGCCCTTCTGAAATTCATTAACTGTGCATAAATTTCATTTGATATGATTTTCACCCAATCGAAGATGACATTCTCATGAACTGTAAAATGTGAAATATATAGTGTCAGCCGGGGAATAGTTGTTGTAGAATCCTGACCGGTAACTCTAGTAAATAACCAAGCAATTTCTCGATAAGGGTCCTTTAAAGAATTAACCTAGATTCTGGATAAGTCTTCCAACATTGCAGTAGGATCTTGTAAATATTCCTGTAGGAGCTCCATTCCATTATTTTTCCCTCTAATAAAAGTTTTGGTTTCTTCTCCTTTGTATGTTAAGTTTGGCTCTGGTAGCGTTAGCATTTTTTTGAAGACCAAAGGTGCTAATGAAACATGGGAGCCAATTTGTAGTGGAATTGTTCTTCTGTTCTAGACAAATTTATCAATACAACAGGTGACAATCTCTTTGCACTCAAAAACCTCAGGGACACAACCAACGAGATCTATTCCTGATGTCCAAACCTTATTATTATATTTGTCTGGTAACATTG
Source organism: Picea sitchensis (assembly GCA_010110895.2). NCBI lineage: Eukaryota > Viridiplantae > Streptophyta > Pinopsida > Pinales > Pinaceae > Picea > Picea sitchensis. The sequence goes on from SNQJ01S0023386.1 coordinate 22,263, forward strand.
AATAATACCAATATGATCTTGACCAATGGTAATTGTGATATTCTCTGGTGAATAAATTCAAGGGATCCCCAGATAAATATTGTTTTCTTTTGGCCATCTTCAACAGGTTGATAGAATTTCTCTGTGATATTGCTTAGAACAATGAATTAATCTTTATGTTAGATCCTTGATGAGAACATTAACCTGAAATAACTGTGATTTTCATCGATAGAAACATCATTAATAATGACTTTTTCATAATTCAATTTAGCAGTTGAGTTCATAGAATTGGCATTTAATATGACTCAAGAACTGTGAAAGAGAAAGGAAACATCACGATGAAGAGTTAGATTAAGAGAAATCAAATGAGGATGTGAGTTTGAGAGTCCGTTGTGATAAGAAAAATGGCTAAGTATCGATACTTGTCGGATGGACTTGTGAAGACGAGAGATACAAAAGAAAAGTGATCGCGAGTTCGTGAATGGAAAAAAAAACTAAGTGTGGAAAAGAGGTTGAAAGAAGAAAAGTGATAGATTGCGAGTCCATGAGTCTGCCAACCCACGAATATAACAAAATGACATAAGTATGGAAAAAACATAAGTCATAGAGGTAAGACATGAGAATGAAAATTATGGGAGGGAAACATACTTAGAAAAAATATAAGTGGAGGGTAATGAAAAAGAAAGAAGGACTTATGAGGTTCAAAAAATCTAAGATCTGTTCGTTGCCTTTGTCTTCAAACAAAATAACCAGGCATATTGGAAAAATTGAAAGCATTTTTGCAAATATGTCTACAGTTTATTTCAAAGACTAGCATTGAATATTTTTAAAATTTGTTTTAAATGATAGAAATTACATTGTGACTATTGATTATAATTGCTTCGTACCCAGTTCTCTTCACAACCTCCACTTCATTGATTAATATTCTCAAAATTTGCAAGAGTATCGAGAATTAGTATGTACTAGCATGCATAATGTATTTCACACAAACTTCCCTACAACTTCTATATAATTCAATTGTAGTTGTGTTAGTTTCTTAATCAATTTCAGTTTACTTAACAAAAATCTCCCCTTTTCTTAACAAAAATGGAAACCATGCGTTGAGATTCCCATGCAATAGAATGATGATGGGCCAACTGGTAAGTGGGCATAGAGATTAGCTTGAGAGCATGTGGATTCATCTCCATTTTATTTACTATCTTGTCTCAAAACTAAGAATTAATAATTTTGTGAACTGCTTGATTGGGTATTGAAATTTTTGTAACAAGCAAGTGTAGAGCAACATAGTGGTAATCTCCCTATGTATTTAAGTTTAAGTAGTCGAAAAGGCTAAGAGAAAAAAAATGTCTTGACAGTCCTTAGCGTAGTGCTTAGGCACACACTGGCAACGTGAATCCCTAACTCAACTTCTTATTTGTTATTGAAGCCTTGCAACCTACTTCCTATTCGTAATTTATCAATTATTCCATGAGCATACTCAAAAAATTCCTAATAAATTGCAAGACAAGCATCTTACATTCCAACTTCCTAACTGTGTTGTTCAATAATACAAGTCTAAATTTACATTCTAAGAGTTTGCAAGAATTTATGTTGAGCATTACCATATTTTACCTGGGCAACCTTGGTTTTCACCACACAGATTTCTATGGTTTAATAATGTAATCCCTTACTCATTGGAAAATAATAAGCTTAGAATAAAGAGGTAAAAACTTATCAAATCACTCAAGATATAAGTAATCATAAAAAAATAACTAATAGCTAGACACGATTGGTGTCCTCAAAAGGACATAATAAAAATATTAGTAAAATTTATATTAAAGTTTAAACCCTCACGTACAATCCACCTTTTAAGTAAAAATACACCATCAAAACATTTAATTTTTTATGTTTTTTAAATTTTACTTCAATATGTTTTATTATTTGTTTCATTTTTTCTATGTCAAAGCATACCAACAAATTTGGTTTGAGAATTTATTCCAATTATCAAGAAATTCCAAAATTTCTAGGTGGAATGGGGATCATAATTCTTTCTACTTCCCAAGGGATTTTGACGGATCGAGAAGCTTGACAGAAACAAATTGGAGGAGAAATATTATGTTATGTATGGTAATTGATCCAAATTTTGTAAAAAAATATGGATTCTGTAAGATATCCCCATGGTATGAAAAGTTGGAGCAAGTTTGGTTTGAGACACCATTCATCTTCATCCAAGCACGTTAGTAAAGTTTTTTTTTATCAACAGAGGAGGAGATTCGATGAACAAACAAAATTTGATCCATGCAGAAGGTTTGGTTACTGAATCACTCCCCAATGATATGTTTTGAGTTTTGACAGATATTGAATGTCACATTCTGACTCATATTTCAGGTAGGATCTGACATAATATGCTTAGCAATAACAATGATTAATGTTATTTTAGATGCAAGCACATAAAAAGTTGAATGATCCATATC
>SNQJ01S0023386.1:24870-36837 GCA_010110895.2 Picea sitchensis
AAATATTATGTTATGTATGGTAATTGATCCAAATTTTGTAAAAAATATAGATTATGTAAGATATCCACATGGTATGAAAAGTTGGAGCAAGTTTGGTTTGAGACACCATTCATCTTCATCCAAGCACGTTAGTAAAGTTTTTTTTTATCAAAAGAGGAGGAGATTTGATGAACAAACAAAATTTGATCCATGCAGAAGGTTTGGTTACTGAATCACTCCCCAATGATATGTTTTGAGTTTTGACAGATAATGAATGTCACATTCTAACTCATATTTCAAGTAGGATCCAACATAATATACTTAGCAATACCAATGATTAATGTTATTTTAGATGCAAGCACATAAAACGTTGAATGATCCATATCTGAGAATTTAATCATGAGATGTATTAGAGAAATGTAAGGATCTTTGGCATGTTTGCATATATATATATATATATATATATATATATATCACAATCAAGTCAGATACTAAATTGGTGTACGAGACCACCTGTTTGTGGGATAAGGGACTCCCTGCTCCCTGTGTGTGTGTGTGCGTGTGTGTTTTGAGTGCTAAAGTCTACAGAGGTGTACATACGCTACCCCCTCTAGATTTGAACCTATGACCTCCTAAAAAGAAATACATTTAGGAAAATGTCAAGTCAAAATAAATGTATTACATATTTGTATAAATAGATTCTTGTTCTTTAATTTTAATGTCAAATCTGCTCCTCCATAATAAGATAGTATAAAAAAAATGGATATGAAATGGAATAAGGAAAACAATAATAAAATTTTAACTAAAAAMCAAGATAATTTTCAATTCATAGAAATACAAAGCTACTAAAGCACATATTTGCAATGGATAAATACTTCCAAAATTCAACCATTGAGTTATGTAGTCTTCATGATAAAAATGATTACAAAGTAGTTGTTTTCCATGCTCRCTGATGTGAAAGTTGTAGTTTTTCAAATTGCACAAGGGACGTGCTCATTAGAAATAATTATCGTTCTTAAAGAAACATGAGATGAGTTAGAAACAACTATTTGATGCCTCATATAGCAGGAAATAAATTGTACTACAAAGTTTTTATGTATATAAGGGTTATTGTCATCCCAAAATTGCAACACTTTATGGTAATATGTTAAATTTCCACTCTATACCATCTTCGAGCTCCATACATAAGATCCATCCGAGTGGCTCCACTCCAATATAGGTATCAAAAAAGAAAAATTATTGTTTTCCACCATCATTTCCCAAAGGCTGTTTTGACCACAATAATTCATAGGAGGAAAAATCCTTTCATAATATTCATCAACCAATTTAATCAAGTCCCTTCCAGGGATGATTTTAGGGGCTAAATTTTGCTCATGGGCTAATTTTCCATGGTTTTTCCAAAAACAAGTTTCGCTATTTTAAAAAAGATTCGCCCAAATTCTATAGGATACAATTATTTTACCTTAAAAATCGCCAAAATTTTATAAAAACTATATAAAATACTTATAAATTTGAATCTTTTTAAAAAAATATCGCCAAACATTTATAGTTGACATATGAAGGATTAGTGATATTCACCAAGGTTTCTACATTTTAAAATAAATTTCCATCCTTAAAATCATCCCTGGTCCCTTCTCAATATCTTTCCTGATATAGTTTTTGGAATCTCACTCACATAAGATACATGACGAGCCTTCTTATATGGTGCCATCTATGAAGACAAACCCAAACCAAGAAGAATTAGGACATGTTTTCTAATGATAGAGATGGCATTATTTTAGAAGTTTGATGAAATACTTGAAATTTTGAAAATTGTCCTTTTGCTAGCTTACAATTCTCAAAAAATCGAGTGGCAGTATAAATATACATGATTTAAAATGCAAATTACTTGTTGAGCTACAAATTCGATAACATTGGTTTTAGATAGTGTGTTTCTCACTTTCCTTATAGTGTATGTCATTGGAACCTGCCCAACTTCTTTGTGTGGAAACTTGCATCCGTTCATAATAATTTCAATGTGACTCTTCAACACCATGGAAAGTAGTGACATGGTATACTATATCTTGCATGATTGACTATTTGTGATTGATACAACATAGGATTATAATTGTAAACTTTCTAACTTTGACGAATAGGGGATCAATCACATCATGATTGTTGGTTTTTTAATAACCAACCTTGTATCTACCATAATACTGTAATAATGAACTCAATACAACATGATTTTGATTTTGTGTTGGTGAAGGACAAGGAACACACACAAATCCATGCTTATTAGGCATCTACGTCCTCATTGTGGCTTGAGAAGTTCACATTCGCTAGTTAAAAATACAACACCTTTAGGTATTTGGGCCATTAAATCAGGAGACTTCATGGTGAAACCCTAGAGTTAAGTACCACAATGGGCTAACCTCTTGGAATTAGTTGTCATGACATTTTTTGGATAATGGTTATGGAAAATAATAGTTTAAAAAAGGAAATAATTACTCATAAGTTCATGCTAAAAATTGAGTGTCACAGACAATGTTTCCCATGTATTAAATAAAATAAGAGTATAAAGAAACATTATACTTACAATATTGCTGCAACATATGTAATCTCAGGGTGAGAAAGTAGAAGTGCTTCTAATTCAACAAGAGAAACCTACAATGCCATGTACAAGAAAAAATATGTTATGGTTGAGATTAAGTATTGAATAATTTGTAAAAGTTGGACATAAACAAGTTCAAACTTCACAAAGATATTCAAGTTATACCTAGTAACTCATATATTTCATCAACTCTTTCAATCTATCCACTACACACATGTTTCCTTCATCATCAATGTAACATAGATCACCTATTCATAATAAACCATTCACATCCAGAGTTGAAGTAATAGCTTCTGGATTGCTAACATAACCTACAATAGAGTAAAATCATATTTTGAATTTTTTTGAATCCAACCTTTAAAGTATTTGGTTATTTAAGGTGATGATACATATCCCCAATCCTTATTTTCCAAAAGTTTCCATGCCCAAAAGATGTAATTTTCCTCAGGGTTTAGTGAAGAAGTTTAGTTCATGATGCCATTCTTGTTTCACCGTAGTTAATTAAGAACTTCCAAACAATTGGATTGGAAATCCCCCCCCTTGCATAACTCTATTATGCCATCTCAAATTTCTATTTGTTGGTAAACAACTTCAATGAAATACTTCTAGGAGTCTAGAGAATGTTTTGAACTTTGCATTGTATCTAAGGTTGTGTCTTGTTCAATTTCTTTATAATTCATTTTATGATATAGCTTATTATGAAAAAAACAAATCCAACAAGGAGAACATACCTTATATGACAAATGGACCACGAAATCATAGTTATGCTCATTGGTTTGGGGGAAAAGGACTTCCTAAATTAGGATAAACTATTTTTTCTTCAAAATTTGGAGACAACAATTTAGTTGTTCCATTGTGTCTAGTTTCCTCTTTGTTGTCTCCATATGCTCCTTCTCCCATTGTTTCCATTATCTTGTAACCTTATAAAATTTCATGCAATGTTACTTGAGAAAAAGCATGACCTAGGTGTAAGCTTACCAAGATAGTTGTAAGGTCATAACTCTAATAATAGTGGTAGCAAGCCAAAGATGATATAAAATTATCTTACTTGTTAATGATTAGTTGGACATACTCAATACTCAATGAAATCCCCTTTATCATATTTCTATGTCTAAGTGTGGTTAGGCATATACATTATGGCTAAGAAGACACCATATGTGAGATGTTGTTGGTATATGTGATCCAGGATATACTCCAAATCACCTCTAAATGCATTGTATGTTTGGTGCATGTGCCCCTAGACTCTAGAGTTTGATATGAGTGGGAAAACAATATCATGCAAACCTCCATGTAGCCTAAGTAAAGGTTGACCTTACCCATATGATCATCTACTCAATAGGCTTCAAGTTTGTGACTAGCCCTTTTTAAGTCCCAAAGACAAAAAACCATTGTTCTACACATGATTAGCCAAACTACAGAATTTAAAGAACTCAAAGTATTGTAATGCCTGCAAATAACAATGAAAACGAGGTAAATTTAATGCAACGAGCCATTTGACAAAGTGATCGAAATCATTATGCATCTAATCTTTGAATTTAACCAAATATTTCAAGAAAAAATAAAAATAATTGAAATATGCAACTAAGCCTAACATTTAATGACAAATTTCAAGCTAAAAGATAAAGAAAGTGCCAAAGTATGCTATGGAGTGGGATAGGACTAAGAAAAATAGATTGTTATGGCTTCTGTTGCTATTCTATGAAATGTAAAGATTACCTTAGACTACTCCCAAGTCCTATACTCTTCTTCTTCCTCATCCTGTGCAAAAATGTCATTAGCATTTTCATAAGGATGCCTAATTTTATAATGCAAAACAATTTACGAGATTGACTATATATAGTTTCAAAGTTTAGATTTATGCTCAAACCAAAATCCCCTATGTTTATGTTTCTCAACATATTTGAGTTATTCACATATCTAAAGGTATATTCCCCTCATTTCATATTAATAAGATTAAGATGAAAAATATAGTATTCAAGTGAAAATCCTATCCAAGTGTTTATGTTTTTTTGTTGTTGTGGTGCCATTCTTATGTTTTCTCGAAGTTCCAATTCTAAGAATAAGTCAAGTACTTCGAGTTAACATTGAATCACAAATGCTCGTGAGTTGTCACTATAACAAACCACAACCGTCAAGCTTGAAATTCATAGTTGTTGATTGAAAATGAATACTCTATTCTAAATTGATATTCAATTTACTTCAAGTAATGTGGTTCAATATAACAAACCATAAGTTGTGGGTTCCAATTCACTAAAATGTACCGAAATGATTTACTCGTGTTGCATTACTAAGTAAATTTCTGCCAAATTGACATTAATTTTGCATAGCACTCGTTAAGATAATAAATGGTGGGTGTTAAGATAAGTCCTTCCACCATACAAACTAGCTCTCAAAAGACACACAATGTTTGCAGAAAGGGATCATTATTGAGAAAAAGTTCAAATATGAAGTTCTTATCTTTGAACCAACAAAATGCCTTTTCTAATTTTAAAAATATGGTGTTTACCTATTATGTTATGAATTAAAATAATACATTTAAGGGGTTGTAGGACTATTAGTCACATAAATGTTTTCGCAAAATTATGAATTTTACAAATAACTATTATAGGAAGACTTTAATAAGTACCTTGACAAACATGATTAGAACTTTTGGGTCGATAGACCATAACAATGTATATTTTGATTTATTCTTAAAAATATCAAATATAAAGATTTTTTTCATGGAGAAAAAAGATCCTCCCACCATACATCCATTTCCTATCAATCCATCTAAAATTCCTTTTGATTTTCACTAGATGTATGTTTGTTTATTGTACACATTCAATGGATATAAAACTTAGAACCATGTTAAATTGATTTTTTATTTTATCGACCTATATTTGCACCTTTTAAAACAATTTCTAATGAATGTGTAGGTAATATAGAAGTCAAATCGTTGCACATAGGGAATCCCTTGTCCCACAAACAATGAGGTCTCATACACCAATTCGATGTCTAGCTTATCCGTGACCTTAAAAACAAATTATTATTATTATTATTATTATTATTATAACATAGACTGAATTACACATTGAATTTGTAATTTTCAAAGTTTATATCTTTTATGAATCATTTATGCATAATTTAATTAAGAACTTTTGAATTTTGCATTTTTAAGATGGAGATCAAATATAGAGTTAGGTCAAACATATACCATGTTCAATATGTTATTATACAAAGTGTTAGTGCATCCCAAATTTACTTGGCTTTAAAACACATGACTTCCAATGCAAAATAGGTTTAAGCCTTCAAGTTAGATTTAATATTGTTGAAAATTAGTTAAATGGATTGCTTCAATGAGTCTGTGTGATCATTTGTTGATATTGTTGATTTTTGGAAAAATTAACATTTCATTTACTTTGAGCTTTAAAATATTTTTTGGTTACATTGAGTTTGCGAGGTTTATTAAAAACAAATTCCTTAAAAAATTCAAAATCAAAGAGGTATAATAATGTCGAGAAACGAAGAACAATAATCTTGAGAAATGAAATTAACTAGCATAAATCTATCTTAAACCTAGATTTATCAAATCTTGAAAACCATAAAATTTTTAAAGTTGTAATTTTTTTATCATTTAATATCATGTCATGTATTAATTCATTTTATATTAAAGGATAAAAAAGTTACACCTTAAGAAATTTGATTCCTCGAGATAGATCCAAGTTTAAAAAGAATTTATACTAATTTAAATTTTTAGATGTTATCATGTACATATGTAAGTACATTGTTTTTTTATTTAAATTTTTTTTGTTCTTGTTTAAAGTAATGTAACATTACATGACAATATCTCTGCCACATTGGGGTGTGGAGCACCTATCTCACTACTCTTAGTGCAACAAGTAGTGTGTAGCTTGGTTCCTACATTTGTTATAATAGTTATTGTTTTTTGTTCTTGTGACAATTAATCAAAATGATAATTGATTTAACCTTAACAAAAAAAGTGGAATTTTGTATTTTATTTGTAATTAATTTAATTTAATAAACCATAGATTAATATAATTGCATGATAATGGATCTTAGTACATAAGTATGTCTATCTTTAAACTTCAATGGGTGTGTGGTGCTCAAAATTAACTTTAGTATTTAGGAAAACGACATCATCGTGTTTTACTTTGCCGCATAATATGTATGTTGGAAATGGGTACTAAGTTGAGATTTCTTAGAAGACCAAAAATATTACCTTTTGAAATAGTAGTTATAACAAGTAGGTTGTATCTCAACAAATTATTTCTTTGCATATGAACTTCATCACATAATCAAAGACACCAACAATTCAATTTTTGTCACTAAGACAAAACCTTGTTATTCTCCTTCAACAATATTTTACAAGAAACTCTTATTCAATTTATATGAAAGAATCCAAACAACCATTCAATGTAAATTATATTTTCGCATTAACCTTCATGTTTAAGAGGGAGACATTGATAATGTGATTATTTGGAAACTACTCTTTGCGCATCACAACACATAACACAAACCAAATTTTAAAGCTGAATTGAACATAGGTCAATGATGTTTCTAGAGATTTGATGATCATTAATGTATATATGTGAACCATAGATCCAATCAATTCTTATAGCCAAAGATCTTGAAACATAAAGCCAATAATTTTTTTTTTGTAAGTAAGTTTTGTATAAAATTCCTGCTATAGAAAACTGTTACAAAAATGGTTGTTCCCTGGAGCGTAAGTCACCATTGCTGGAAATCGGCTCTGCTCCAGGTGATTGTTCACAACTGTATTAACTATAAGACATTGAAAAAGATAGTTTCAAATGGAATCAATTGAAATAAGACATATATAATAAGACTAGACCCATACTCTATCAACTAACCTAAAGATTGATAACAATTATACACAATAAACCCATATGCAAAATTGAATGACCAAAACCAAAGGAAAACCTAGTGATCTTCAAGCCTGGCGCAATTTTTGAATAGGAGGAAGTAGAATAGGCATCCTTGCCTCCACTGGAAAAGGAGAAGTCGGGGCTTCTCGAGTGAAATCAAAGGGTGTGGTTGAGGCTATAAGTTTCTCCAAAATATCAATGTGAAATTTTACATCAAATACCTTACTGCGAAGCTCGAAGACTAGTTGTTGAAGAGTGGAAAGGGTGCCAAGAATACGATGTGTGTTCTCTTCGATGTTGTCACTCCTCGTGCCTGCATGTGACGGTTCCAGAAAGTTCCTTTTTGAATTGTCCTCTAAGTGAGCTTCATGACGACTGCTGGTAGAATTATTGTGAGTGCTGGGAGGTGGGATCTCGGACAAAGTCCATCCTAGAAAGTAAATTGAGGCGTAGCCAAGAGAGCACCTTCTCCTGTCAAACCACTCTATTTTTCATCCCCAACCTCTTAGGGTGTGACCACTTTCCTGCTGCTGATCCTTGCTTGAATTTCTTGTTGGAGACCTTGACCTCTTCCCATGATAGTTCCATTTTTCCATGTCTTCGACCATGGAAATGGGTCGAACCACAAGGATGTGGGATTTTATTCCTCTCTTTAGAAGGCCCCTTTTCCTCGACATGTTATTATTAGATATTGTTAGCTTCCTTAGATGAGAATATCATATCCTCTCCTGGAAATGGAATGCCTAGATTCCCATTTTTCTTCCACAACAATTGCACACTAGGTAAAGAAGAAAAACAGAGTAAAATTGTTTCCAGGTCCTGCACTGCCTGAAATTCCTTCTCCTCCCTTATGTCATGGTCATTATGAGGGCATTGAAGTCCCTGTACCAGGAATTAAGGTTGTCATCCTCCGTCGTGCGAGCCTATAACCTTCCTCTTCCTCTGAAATCCTTCATCTGCGATGAGCTCTGTGTGAAATGACCTTGCCATATCCCAACACATCCACCTAAGTCTCTGACACAAAGATCATGGAGTTAGGTTTCCATAGGTTTCAATGCATGTTGATGACTCATGTGCACAATGAGTTGTGTGGCACCCCATCTGGGTAGAGACAATCAATTATTATAGCTAAAGATATTTTGAATGAAAAAAATGCTACAACTTATTATTCTTTTATATATCTTCATTTGACACCACATATGATTATGATGACTCATTGGACTCAGTTACATCACTTTCCCTAATTACATGACCAAAANAACTCATTTTGATTGACATACGTGACTCTCATTAAGGAAACTCACGTACATACATGACTTGCTAGTTAGAAACCCACATACATGTTAAATTGGCTCAATAAAATAATAAATCTTGATATTTCGGGTGGAGTTGACAAGTTCCCTAGGTTCCCGACCTCTTGTAGCCCATTCATAACTACTCCAACTATCAAAAGGGAGTATAAATTAGAGCCTTCCGGTGGAGGAAAAACAAAACAAAGAAATACATCCTTATGCTGACATTTTCCTTATAGCCCTGCAATTCCCCTTTTCCCCTTGAATATGAGATTGTCCTTCCCATCTAAAAACCCTTGTTTTCAAATTTTGTGTTCTCCCTATTTTTTCAAGAAGAAATCCTTTTCCTTCCTTCGACCTATTGGAACACAAAATTTTAGAGGTTTTTCTTGTCATCTCTAGCCTTGGGTGGAGGAACTTGGAGCCCAATTTTGGGACCGTGCCACAACGATTACATGTTGTAACCATATTTTATACTGCTAATAGTAAAATATCTCTCATTCTCATCCATTTTTATTTGTTGATTCATGATTTTAATGAGATTATCTATATATTAATTTGAATCTATTATGCAAATTGAAATGATCAAGTATAGTTTGTTAGAAAATAACTACATGTTTGTAGTTGCTTGTCTCTTTGTCTACAATAATTTTTAGAGGATCGTTGTGCAAGAGTTTTGGAGTGAGAGTTCTTGAGCAGGATGAACCTCAAATGTTGGATTCTAGGTTTGTTATCTTTTCTACCCTTTGAAAGTTGGTTACTGTAAAGTAGTTATTTTTAATTAATTGTCTGATTTGAGCCTGAGAGTGATGTTTTAGGGTATTTCTCTGTTGTGGCCCCGACCCATAGCCATAGGCATTAGTTTCCATAAAAAAATTGGTGACTCCACTGTAGATTCTCCATTTTTGGGTCGTTAGGGGTAGTTGTTGTTTGCATTTCTTTTGAAACTTTTTCTATGTTTGAAACCTTTATTTAGCATTCAATGAATTTCTACAATCCTACCTGATTCTTCCATGTATTTCTCTCTCATGTTAGAGAGGTTTTTATAGGGTGTATGTAGTTTTATTTTGGTATAGTCGCGTACATACACGACTTTCAGTGAATAGAGTCACGTACATATGCTACTTTTCACTTAGACAATCACATACATGTTCTAAGTTGTAGTTTTTTACTCTTTCTAGATCACTGGAGGTTGGTGTTGTGACATTGTAGGGTATCTCTAGGTCTTGCTGAGTCTTTAGAGTTGTTTTTTGGTTTCAAAAGTTGTTTTCTTTTCTTTCAATATTATAACAAAAGTCCATAAATACTTTTCAACTTTCTTGTTTAATCATGGTTTTTTTTGGCTTTAGGGTTTTAGAAATATTTTTCAGGTGTATGTCACACTTTGTGTTTTGTCTTTGCAGTCTTTTTAAGAGTGTCTAGTCATCTATTTATGGTCTTTATTCCCCTTTGCTTTCTTGTCTTCTTGATTTGCATAAAAAAAAAGTGTAATAGTGTGTGCTTGTGAACTTTCTTCCTTACCCTTTGCATTTACATATGAAAAATAAAAGTTCATTATATGCATGTTTTCTCCTTGAATTCACTCTTGTACTTTCTAAAAACTTTTTTTTTATCTTTTTGTAGATTCAAGGAAAATAATTTCAAAATATTGTTAGTTTTCTTTCATTTGAAAGTTGCATTAGTAAGTGGATTACATCTAAAAGAAAAAAAATGCATTTTTTGCATATCAAATAGATAGAGTTTACTTGTTTAATTTTGAAGCCTTATTTACACTCATATTTTCAGTGAAGAATTGCATTTTCATTTGTGTTCTTAAGTGTTTTTTTTGTTGAGTCCGTAAAAAAACCATTTAGTTTAACTCATCACCCTTTTTGAGTAAATAACATCCTATAAAATGAACTCTAACTAAAATCAATTAGAAATTTTTATTTTATTGGGGTAAACAAACTATTTTTAGGCTAGGGCCTTGGTTTAGGTTGGAGAGTTAATTTCTCCAAGGCTAGAAAAAAAACTTATGGGTTTGATATAGAGAGTGAAAAACCCAATTTCGTATAATTATAACCGGGAAGCTCCTCTAACACAAGAGTCAAACACGAGGTCATGTAAAGGAGAGTCGAGGATATAACCCCTCTGAAGCTTAAATGAGCATAGTTGAGAGATCATATATTGGGGGTTTTGGCAATACCCTTACCTTTGTGATAGGTGGTGCTTTCAAGGCTTCAGGCTTAGTTAATCTACCCATACGTTCAATATCGATGGTCGAATGTACCTCTTGGATGATGACTGCGAGTTGGTGAACTTAGTTTATTTTCCTAGGGATCTCAGAGGTGATTGCGGGGGATTTCCTGTGGTACATGAGGTGAACTTCGTATCACACTTTTTAGTACTATTGGAGGGTGCCCCAAAAAGTGCAGTTACTTGAACTAGGTAAGGTTGGTTAGTGGATATTGGAGTAACTGCTTCTCACTCCCTCATTCACTGGTCCATGAGACTTAATCAACTTGCGCCTTCGTCCAAAAGGTCCTTTCCCTACTTTGTTACTATTGTGACCTTAAGACCCAATCCACCTGAGTCAAGATATTGGCAAGGTTGTTTGTGACTGTTGTTTGTTATGGGACTTATTGGTAAATGTAGACATAAATAGATCTCCTTAGATCCACCTAGATCTAGAACACAACAAAATAGAATATGGCACTTTCCCTAAGCTCTAACTATTGAGTTTACTGGCTAATAAGAGATAGGAAACTTACCATTTAAATGTCGCTTCCTCTTGCCATTGTCATCCTAGCTCCACCCTGGTGCTCCTGTGATATTGAATCTGCAAGGGAACAAAAGCCAACCAAAGTGAAATAAATCCAACAAGAACTTATGCATGTGATCAAGAAATCATACAATGAAACAAGACAAGTTTTATGGGAAAGAAATATATCACTGTATTATATTAAAGTGAAAGTGGAGATTACAACCAAAGCCTTGATGTCGCAAGGTCTCCTTTCGATGACCCTTTTCTCCAACACACACACTTGCTCCAATATTGAGTGAAGAAGATCCATAATGACTTGATGAACTGAAATGAGGCTCTCAAGAATGATCCAATGCAAAACTCTCCATACAATCTTAGCCTTGCTTTGCCTTCTTTTTCTTAACCTTTTCCATGAGACATCCCTCTTTATATAGGGGAAAGAGAGATGGTTTGAAGATATTAGGATGATCCCACCAA
>SNQJ01S0023386.1:36847-56372 GCA_010110895.2 Picea sitchensis
CCTAGTAGCCTTAGGAGACATGTCTGTGTGTGTGATTTTCCTGTGTAAAGAATCCAGTGCCGTATCAAGAGTCTCGAGCACTTTAAAGGCAGGGTTTCCACTCTTGCGACACACCTGACAGAGATTACTAGTTTCTGCCTGAGAAGTCAGCTAGGAGCCTGTCTAATCTTCTTTCGAGAAGACATAAGACTAAAATCCCTTCTTTTCTGTGCAGAAATAGTAAACTCTACTGTTGGATTCTTCCATCTGTGACTGTACGGTACTTAACACCTGGTGTCGTTTTCTGCTTACAGCTGCTAGTTGTTATGTCTAGGGGCGTTTATTGTTTTTTTTCACTGGGATATGTCAGGGTCGCCCTGTTTTGTTCGTCTTTCTTGCGTCTTGTTCTAGGTCGGGTTACTAGTTTCTGCCTGAGCAGTCAGCCAGGAGCATGTCTAATCTTCTTTTGAGAAGACATAAGACTAAACGCCCTGCTTTCCTGTGCAGAAATAGTAACCCTAACACCATGGATTCTTCCCTCTGTGTTCTTACTGTGCACCCCCAGTATGTATTAATGTTTGTGTTGTGCGCCTTATGCCTATGGTCGTACATTGTTGCAGTTACTCATTGTGTGCCTTCAGTCTTCTTGTGCTGAACATCGTGGTTGTGTCTTGTTGTTTTTCGAGTGGCGACGTAGAGTCAAGTGTGTTTGTTACTTATACACGCATGCACACACCTTAAACAAAAAAAAAATTGCACCTGTTCTCAGAGTTGTTGTCGTAACGAGGAGGTCGTTAGACACCCCACAGCCAATCAACCATTATGTTAGTAAGGAGGACCACTCCACTGGCATAAGGATCATGGTACACATAGAAGAGAAAGGGGAAGGTCTAGCAAACAAATCACTTTGCGAACAATCAACCATTATGTTAGTAAGGGGAACCATTACATATGTGGATGTCCCCATCAACCATTATGTTGGTAAGGGGGCCACTAGATATGTGGATGTCCCCATTAACATAAGGATCATGATATCTTTATGGGAAGTAAGTGAAGGTTACACAAATAAGCATAATCATTCCACGACCAATCAAACATAACATTATTAGTAGGGAAGCTATACCTTTATAACATCTCCTTATTCTATTGATTAACCATTATATTAGTAAAAAGTCACTATCTTTGCAATTACTTGGATCCTTATAAAAATGAGAATTATATTAAAATTTGTATATTTCAATTAACTACTCTTCACACTTAAATATGAAATAATAAGATAAACATAGATCTTCACACTTAAATGTGAAATAAAAAGACAAAAATAGATCTTCACACTAATGACCCTTTACATCAATCCTCAAAGATTATTTAATATAAAACAATATCCAAAAATTAAAATATACTATGATAAAAATAAAAAATTACAATCATAATAAATAATCACATAAATAATATTATAATTATAATAATAATCACATAAATAACAAGTGTCATTGTAGTGGCGAAGTTCCTTCCGAAAAGGTTTTGTGTTCATAATATACCATGCCAAACAGATATGTACAATCAAGTGATTGTGTTAATTTAGATAGACCATAATAAAAATACTAGTAATGACTCCCTTCGATATCCCAACCTAAAATAGTTTGGTTGAGGCCTCAGATTATAAGTGATCTGATACCACTTGGTAACGTTTTTAAGGCCTGAGATTGTAAGTGAACAAATACCAGTTGGTAACGTTTTTAAGATATATATATTGGTAGATTTTACTTTTGGATACCATTGTCCTTGTAGGAATATAAATATGACACCTACATTATAGCACTTTGTGAATAAAAATAAACAAAGTACACAGAATTCAATGTTTCTTCTTGCAATTGATATGTAGAGATTTAGTGACGACGACATGAAACATGCAATCAAGCTACATCCACATATATAAAAGTTGATTTAATTTATGAATAAGATCAAGTCAATGAGGGAAGGGAGTTGAGCTAAAATCCTTCTTTTCCAAAGAGACAAAGTTATATCCATAAACTTTTGGTTTGAGCCTGATTTGCTTGGATGTCATTATATAATATAAAGCCACAAGTTGAGATGTACATACCAACATAAGCTGCAAACGTTGGAAAGGAAGTTTAGTGGCACCAAAAAAAGATTAATTTTTAATTTTTAAGCCCAAACAACGATGTTTTGATTTTTTTTAATAAATCTTTTCATGCAAAACTAAAATAGATCTAATCATAAGATTAGATATGTTTTAATTTTTTTAATCAATTTCATCTGATCATAAGATTAGATATGTTTTAAATTTTTTTAATCAATCTCATCATGCAATAACAAATCTAATCATAAGAGTTCATATATATATAATAGCAAATCTAATCATAAGAGTTTACATATATAATTATGTAATCATAACATGAAATGTAATTTCTATTTTTTGTCGCATAACATTATAAGTTAAAGTAAACAAACATAAGCAAGATTAGTCATACAAGTGTAAATTATCACTTGCAAGACTTTACATTATGGAAAATTTAAATTTTGTATATGTTTAACAATGTAAATTTCTAAAATTTGTCATAATTTTAGAATAAAGATTTAGAATTTCCATTGTATAGTTTGGAATTGTTTCCAATATTTAGAATAAAATTATTATATCTATTAAAGTTTAATTTAATATAAAAATTAAAATTTTGAAAGATGAAAAAAATATGTTATTAAAGTAATAAGTAAAAGTAAATAATAAATAATTTTGAAATAAAACTATAAGATTGATGTATTTAAAATTAACAATAAGAATAATAAACATTATTATTTAAAATTAAAAATAAAAAGAATTCTAAGCATAATGAAAATTAATAAAAAATGAAGAGTGAACTCAAAAGTTAATTAATAAATGAACCCTTTTTTTTAAGGTAAATATAGATTTTAAAAGTGATAATAACGAATTCTAAGAGATAATATAATTGATTAAAAAAATATTAATTTAATTAGTCTATATTAAGAAACATTGAAATAAAGTATAACTGTAAGTTTCACTAAGCCAAGATTATTGGTAAAAACAATAAAATTTATAAAATATGGAACCTAAGTGAAGAATACATCATGTAGTTTTTGTGGTGATTTCAATGTGCTTTGTAGTAATGGCCTGGTTTAAATTCATCTATTTATTTTTGGAAAAAAGACAATATTATTCTCACAACGGGAAGGGAGGTGTGAAATCGTTGAAGTGTCCAAAAACTATTCAACCAAAATAGCCACCATTGCCTTTCATTTTCTTCTGTAACGCCCCCTCCATTACG
Organism: Picea sitchensis; assembly: GCA_010110895.2. Lineage (NCBI taxonomy): Eukaryota > Viridiplantae > Streptophyta > Pinopsida > Pinales > Pinaceae > Picea > Picea sitchensis. The sequence goes on from SNQJ01S0023386.1 coordinate 40,132, forward strand.
ACTAGGAAAAACGAAGAACAATAGGTAAAAAAATTTTAAGTATTAGGAAATTAACGTCAACACATCATTCATAGTAGCACAAAATCAGTGACATCATAATTAAAAGCATTACAAGCGACTCATCGTCGTAATCAATAACAACGCAACCTATGCATCAACATAAATATTAGCGGTGCATAGTCAATGCATCAACATAATTAGTAATGACACATAATCAACACATCATCGCATTTGGATAACGACACATAATCAACAAGTGTCATAAATGGCGACGCAAGATCAACTCATCACGATCAACTAGAAACATCAATACTTTTATTCGATCAACTCATCACATAAAGATAACATAAATAAAATACCCTCCCAACCTACCCCACAAGGTTAGGACCTCCAGGACACATAAGCAACACTCAAGCCCAAGATTCATCCTATTGGCTTTTACCATTTAAGGTCTCAGGGCTGACGATTGTTCTGAGGAACAAGGCGTTGTCTACATCCCACTAGCACAATCAAGTCGAAAACCACTAGCCCAATCAATCAACATCATTACTATTCATGGAGCAAGAGAAATCAATTGCTAAATCAATCATATAACTACATAAGTTAAGGTGCGAGTATAATCAACCTTATTTTATTTTCATGGCACAAGGGAAAACATCTATTTTATTTCAAGGCGCATGATTAATCTATCACTGAATTTAAAAATAAATCAACATTAATTTCAAGGTGAACGTGTGATCTAATTATTGAATTAAACATAAATCAACATCATTCAATTCACTCCATTAATCTAATCACTTAGGAAATCATACATCAACATTACTACAAAGTGCACGAGTATTCTAAAAACGTAATCATTTATGCATCATCATTAGTCCATAGCGCAAAGCAATCTAAATACTTAATCATTAGCATAATCCATGGCGCAAGGAAAATCAATCGCTCAATCATTTATTCATTAACATTTTTAGTGGCGCAAGAGTAGATTGATTACTAAAACAATCCTAGATCAACCTTGTATAAATGCGCAAGAGTAACTAATTTCTAGACAGTCATAGGTCAACATAATTAAAGGTGTAAGAGTGATCATTACTTTTATTCATTGCGCAAGAAATCCAATCACATTAAGTTCAAGGGACGGGAGAAATAAATAGTTTTGTTCCATGGTGCAAAGGAAACCTTATCACAATATCATCTATACATCAAAATTATCCCATATGCAAGAAGGTGTAACCACTTAATCATTTATTCTTAAACATTATTCCAAGGCGCAAGGGAATCTATTTCGAATTGGGTTGGCAATTCCTTGAATATGAAAGTTAATATCTTGAAAATAACATGCCAACGAATCCACATGATTCGTGATTTTGTTATCCCACGTGTCTCGTTTTAGGGGATCCAAAGGTGCAATTTATTCTCCCAAGTGATCATGAACAATCCCTTAGTTCTCTACAGGTATTCATGTAGGACTTCCACTAGTAGTGGGTAGTACTAGTTAGATGTATCTCATTCATATTGGTCATAATGTCAAACATAAATAAGATGGCTCCAAGAATGGAAACTAACTACATTATTGCACCATTCTACAAGGTATTGAACTTTAAAATAAATAACACCAAAATGTGTGTCTAGATAACTATAATACAATCTACATAAGTTAAAAAGAGGATTAAGTAATGATTTACAAGAGAATTGAAAATAAGAAGTAATGTATAGGGTAAAATCATGAAGGTGGGTAACACTTTCGTGACAATCAGGTCTAAAAAATTCCTAGGGGTAATTTTTCAGCCAAAAACATGTTGCTAGGAATTTTTTCGACTGAAAATATTTTCGGCCAAAAATTTGCATGTCAAATTGAATAGCGCCCTCGAAATTCATGTACAATGTTTTTCAGATGAATTATTTTCCTATGGTAAGCATATTTCGACCCAAAGAGTTTTCGACCGAAAATTTTATTTTTAACGGATTCTGTTAAAAACTAGGTTTTGGTCGAAAGAATATTTCGGCCAAAAACTAGAAAATGGGACTGTTCACAGGAAACTGCAAATTCTCTCCATCTTACTTGATATTTAGAGGTAGAGGACTCCTACAAATACTCATAATTTAGCTTCAGAATTGATACCAACATTTTTAAAATTGAATCTACTTTCATTGGATATAATTTGTTTGCATTTCCTTTTTTTTTATCTAATTTTATTTAATTTTATAAAAAAATCATTACATAATATTTTTAGGTGAGATTATAATTCGGTGAAATGAAAAATCCATATCTGTAAAAATACACAGTGGAACATTATGGAAAATTTATATTCATAATCCTTAAACTGTTATCTTCAAAAGGGTATTTTTAGATTTTACTTTTAAGTAAAAATTAAGATAGATACAAGGTGTAGGAAAACATGTGTTTAAAATCTGCAACATTTTCAGCGTGGTCAACTTCAAAAAATTCTAGAAATTATAATATTCATCTGTTAGATTCAAAATTATAGTCATAATAAAATAGAGTCTTTGTAGATTGTTGCAGTATATTTCATTTCTTAAAAACATAAGTTTAATAATAGATACATTTTTGTGGGAAAAAATAACTCGTTATCATTCCTTTTATGTTTAACGAACATACTGTTAAACAATTGTCAAATTGACATATCAAATCTTAATATAAATAAATAAAAATAGTCCTTGGAAAGCTAACACAATTCTTCACAAGTTTTGTTTTTACTGTAAAGTGAAATGATAAATAAAAAAAATACTTTTGTATGCCAGAAGTTGAAGAACTTGTGAAAATATAGTTTTTTTTGTCATAAAACAGACAAAATTGTTACCCATCTTCAGGATTTTACCCTATAATGAAAATTTCATAAACTAAATACTCTGATGTGTAGAGCGCAAATAGATACACACTCTATAAAATGATATGGAAGTGGACTCTTTAGCAATGTCGTCGAAGCCCATAAGTAAGGAGGTATCATAAAGGTAAAGACAAACTCGCAAGGACTAAAAATATTTTCGTTGAGCTATGGAATGAAACGTAGGGTATACCATTTCCAATCAAAACGAAAAGGCAACTCCCCGTGAGGAATCCATTCCACAACAAATAAAAGATGATATATTCCTCCAAGAAAAACACTTTCCTCAGTCAATAAAACACAGAGGCAACTCTCTATAAGGATATCCCATCCACAAGCAATTAAACCAGAGATAAGAGGGATAAAATTGTTGGGTAAAATCACTGGTAATCGCTGGGTAAAATGGGACAAATCATTGGGTGAATAGGTAAGAAAAATGCAGAGAACACAAAGTAAAATTTCGTTGAGTGAAAAACGAATTCGCTGGGAAATTAGTAGCAAATCGCAGAGAACACAACACAATTTAATTTTGCTAAGGGAAAAATGAATTCGTTGGGTAATTAGTAATCAAATCGCAGAGAACACAAGTAAAATTTTATTGAGGGAAAAACAAATTCGTTGGGTAATTAGTAAGCAAATCACAGAGAACACAAGTAAAATTTTGTTGAGAGAAAAACGAATTTGTTTGGCAATTAGTAGCAAATCACAGAGAACAAAACACAAGTTAATTTTTCTGAGGGAAAAACGAATTCATTGGGTAATTAGTAAGCAAATCATAGAGAACACAAGTAAAATTTTATTGAGGGAAAAACGAATTCGTTGGGAAATTAGTAGAAAATCGCAGAGAACACAATGTTAAAATGTAGAGATAATCCTTCGGAAAAAAAATCCTTTGGAGGAGGAAGGAAGAATGCAATCCAATGAAGATAAATGCAGGGTTTCTTTTTGTGAGAACATGGGTAGTTTCTTGGATAAAAACACAGAGACAGTCATGGAACACGCAGAGGTGATGTTGAAAGATTTGTTGGGTGGAAGCTCAAAGGAATTTAAGGATAAACACAGAGATGCAGGGCGAAGAATATGTAAATACGAGGAGAAAAATATTCCTCTAGATTGTCTTGCTAACCAGTCTAACTATAGGTATGACAGAGAAGGAATAATATTCAAGCATCCAAACGAAAGACAGTATTTTTTTTTAATCATGAAAAGAGGGATTTAGATCTACAGCAAATATTAAATAAAATTCTGACACACATATCCATAATATTCATATTTTTCTCAGCATGGATTAACATCAATATTCATAAAACCTTTAAAATATCAATACAAGATGGTGTAACGACCCCATCGTTACGACTACAAGCGACGCAAGCAAGTGCAATTTTTTTTGTGTTTGAAGCAGTAAGGCAACAATGAAAATAGTTAAACAACACAACTTAATGACGAACACAACGCACGCAGATCACGCAACATACAATAAAAACTCAACACACTAGCACATCATGCAACTGATGTGATAATCAATGACAGTTAGAAACGACTACCCGCCTGACACAATCAAAGAAACGGTCGCAAGATAAAGGGGAAATAAACAACCCGACACAGTGGCTTCGACGACCAGGGACTAGAAACCTCAACGTCGCACAAACCCAACACCTTAAGGCATTACAAAACCAAGTACCAACAACCATTACAACGAACAATGCCCACATTGGGAAGCACAGACTCCAGCCAGGTTATCCTTCGCATCTATCCATCAGGGTGCACAATGATCCCCTCATCAGGAATCATGCCAACACAAGGCGATAGACGTGACAGTAACCATGGTACAACACAACATTTCTAGACCCTTAACCCAAGCTAGATCCCTCACACTAGGAGACTGAATTAACTGTCAACACATGAGGACTAAACCCTAGCACCCAACCAATAATCGACAAGACAAGAAGATGCAAGGGAATCTCACGACTATAATATTCATACAACACATTAACCTACTTGCGCAACAATTTCTATTGCAAACATACATCAATCTGTACACATTAAAAATAATTATTATTAAAACAGAGAGTTCGTTACAACTATTCTCCAAATCCCAATATCAGATAAGTATATATCGCTATCCTTTAAAATTGAATTCACTATCTTGTAAAACTAAAACTATATGAATTTGTTGTCTTATATTGCTAATTAAAACCGACACTATATCGCTATCTTATGAAATTTCTATCTTATGAATTCGCTAATTGCAACTGAAACTATATCTCTATCTTATAAGAATTTCTCTATCTTTTAAAACTGGAACTATACATCGAATATAATTGTTTTAGTGCAACTAAAACAACAGACTATCCATATAACAATATATCGAATACATTTGTAACTGTTGTGACTTATCAATCCAATCTATCGTTGTGATTGGGGTAAATGTTGTGAATACTATGATTTGTCAATCAACTATATCGATGTGATATATTACAAAAATCATTGTCCAAATAATACCAAAATCATTGTTTAAACTTTACCAAAATTGTTGTCTACAATTTCCCACGTGGTTTAATAGTAGTCTAATAATACATGAAATGTTGATTTAATAGGATATCTATGATTATTAAAACATGATAGCACTGTCTAATAAATGAAGGAGTTTGTCATATAAATATCGTTGGCATAGAGTATTATAAATTTCGTTGTGTATATCATTGTCAACAATAATTAAACGGTGTCTATTGTATATTTGTTGTCTTATAACATAAGGCTATTTATTACACAAAATTAATGCTATTAATTACACAAATAGAACCGTTGTCATATAACATAATGCTTATTTATTACACAACATAATGCATATTATAATCATTGACATGTAGATATTTGTTAAATCGATGTCACATGAAAAACGCAGTCAATAAGGTTAACTTGCATTCAATATATATATATATATATATAGAAACGCAGTCAAATATTAAATCGATGTCATTGATAGCATAATTTCGTTGTCATTTAAATGTTAAAAACACAGATATACATTAATGGAATTCGCTGGTAATCAGTTCATTAAAACCGCAGGTATACAATAATGGAATTTGTTGGTAATCGGTTCATTAAAAATGCAGGTATACAATAATGGAATTCGCTGGAAACCGGTTCATTAAAAATATAGGTATGCCACAATTAGATCACTAGTAAAATTTGTGGTCAATCAAAATGCAGGTACAACAATCATGCAATTAAATCGTGGTCTATTAAATATGGGAAATTTCGCAGTAAATAGACATTTAATTCACAGAGTAACTAAATGGTATTGTTGGCATGAATATGGGTGAAAATGCAGAGCAAAATATAACTGAATTTGTTGTCATTTATATACCTGGAATCCCAGAGCCAAAAACAAAATAACGTTGTCATAACTATAAATGAAATCGTAGAGGTAAAATCGCCAGAATCTTGGTGCAATCTGTGCAATGTGTCAAGAAATGTGTAGGGAGGAAGTTGTGTAGTGTGCCACGAAAAATCGTGGTTGGATATTGGGTAAAATGCCCAGAAAAAAAATCATGTTGAGTGGTGGAAATGTGCAAGGAAAATCATGGTTGAAAGTTGTGTAATGAGTCACGAAATTCGCAATATGGAAGTTGAGTAAAGAGCCATGAATTGGTGGTGTGAGTGTTGAGTGTTGGGCCCCGAAAATCATATCATGAATGATGTGTATAAACACATTTTTAAAGGTGGATTCAAACGCTAAGAAAAATGGGTCGCTTCCCAGCAATGTCGCGGAGTAAAATTACATTTTAAAAGTGAAATTAAAAACTCTTCGAAAGGGGATCTCTGTCCAGTGAAATCGCAGATATAAAATACATTAAAAGTGAAATAAAAACTCTATGAATTGGGATCTATGTCCAGCGAAATCGCAGAGATAATAAAAAAAATATATGCAAAGATAAATCGTTCCTCAATGAATCAATCAAAATGCAAGGCTGCCCATTCTCAGAAACGTAGGGATTGAGATGCTTTGTAAGAGAAAAAAACACAGAGATAAGTAAGGGATAGACAGCTGGGAAAAATTTATCCTTCACTCATCATCCATGCACAGAAAAGCAAGGCATTTGAATCTATAGGTCTTTAAACACTGAAGTGATGATCGTCGATTCAGCTCCTGGCCGACTGCTCAGGAACGGACTGATGACTAAAGGGATAAGGGAAAAACACAAATTTCTTCATAATAATCAATAAAACAACATAGAAAAGTCATAGCAATTAGGGTTGGGTTCACCAAGGGAATCAATTCAAAATGCAGCAAGCGTAAGGCTGGGATGACTTTAAGTTCATTGATTATAAAATGTTGAGTAAAACATAATCTTTACACAATAGAAGTACAGTATTGAAAGCGTGGGAACAATGATAAACCACCATTCAAAAATATACGCATGTGTATCGTAGCCAAATGTGAAAGCTCTGAATCGTTGTCCCGCATGTGCTCCATCCAGCTCCCGCTTGTCGACAGATGTGACCTCACCGGTACCTCCCAACCAATGTTATGGGTACTCTTCTTCCCCTTGATCCCCTCGAGCTGCAAAGGGGCCATGCACACAATACCAGAGAACTGCTAGCACCCATCTTGCCTCCCAAGGTCGATCTACCACTCGTTACCTGAGCTGGGTATCCCAACTCCCACAAGAGAAGTTCAGTCAAGACAAAAATTCAGCAACGTAACATTACGCTAAAACATGAGATCCATACTCCTCCTCCTCCATCCTTTTTATAGAGTTTTTAAGTGATTTCTTTCCCAAATTCCCATTAAATTCCTTTTTCATTAATTTAATCAGAAAAAAAACTTCCCCCGTACACATGTCACCCATCCCCTAGTTGCACCAGAAAAATAATTTTATTAATTAATTAATTATTCCTATTTCCCTCGCCCACCTAAAATCATTCCTAAAAATGGTCCTTGGTGTCCCAATATTCCCTTACAAATTTTAAATGACTTATGCCTTACTTAATTCCTAGTTGAGTTCATAAATAGAAAGTTCCCAAGGCAAGATTCCTTACTAAGTTAGACATTCAACCTTTTCTTTAGGTTTCCCCTTTTCTTTAGGTTTCCCCTTTTTCTTTAAGTTTCCTATTTCTTTTAAGTTTCCCTCTTTTTCCCTTTTTAACTAAAATCAATTTAGCAAGTGTAGATGAAACAACCATTTACCCCTTTTTCTTTTTTCTAATTTTAATCCTCCATTAAAATCTTGACTTTAATAAATAAATTTGAATTTCTTACCCCCTTTCTTGTCACATGTTCATTTATTATTATTATTATTATTTTGACCACATGTTCTAATTAGACCTAGGTTGTAATTTCACTAGGCTGGGCGACATTTTTATTAGGGAAAAAGTTTTTAAATCTTACTTGTCACATCATTCATTTTAAGGTCGTTTAGGTTTATTCACTTACCAGTTAAAATCACGACGTGCTCTTCAGGATGCACTAGGTTCTCCAAGGGTGTCACTTGCCTCTTTCTACTTTCCCTCCATGATGTGCCCTTTAGGATGCACTATGTGCTCCAAGGGTGCCACTCACCTCTTTTCATTTTCCTTGCGCGACGTGCCCTTCAAGATGCACTACACGCTCCAAGGGTGCCACTCACCTCTTCACTGACTTGGTAGACATCAAACCTCTAGAGTCAATACTCCACCAAGTGATCTTGTAGGAGACTAAGGTCCTCTAAGGAATAAGGCCCCTATCTTATTGTGCGCCCCTTAGAATCATCATGAGCGACTGTCGCAGTCTTCCCTCACGGCATCGTGGGTCTTCTCGAACTAGGTATTTGTTAACCTATAGTTCGATCCACGACGGGAATGCTAGTAGGTTGTGGCAAGGATGCTCCCACACCTCTTCCTCAAAGTCTTTGGTTGTCGTGCGTGACCCCTCTACTCCACATGTGAGTCTGATCGGCAAGTTCTCAGCCTGCATCATCAACAAATCATGTCAACAATAATAATCAATCATCATAACATCTAATCATATGTACATATGTCATATCAACAATAATCAAACCCCAATAATCCACTCCTTGACTCGATCCGGAGTCCAAGGGGTTTCATCGATGCCTCTGCATCCCCAATGTCCAAAGTCCTGCACACTCAGGAGAACCCAGTCAATAGCACTTGTCTATGTAAATATAACCAAAATAACATATCATCATATCCATAATATCTCATAATCATAATCAAACGACCAATAGTATAATAATCCGGATCACTTGCAAGCAAGTGTCATCAAGGATAATTTTTCTCAGTGCGCTCAAGAGCAGTATGTTACAGATGGAGTATTGTAACCAATAAGTTGGCGTTGACGAGGATTGATACTGCTAAAAAACTCCGCCCGAACTTGTGCCTCGCTCCTTAGCTTACCAATCCAAGGAATTCATCGGTACCTCCCAACCAATGTTAGGGGTACTCGTCTTCCCCCTTACCCCCCCTCCCCCGAGATGCAAAGGAACCACGCACAAACACAACCAGAATCCTCTATCTCCCAGCTCGCCTCGCAAGGTAGATCCACCACTCTCTATCAAGCTGGGTATCCCAACTCTCACAAGTAAAACTAGTTAGAATTTCTGCAGCATAACCTTACTCATAACCAGTGTATCCCCCTTACTCATCTTAGCCATTTGTTTTATATAATTTTCTTAGTGACACCTTGCCATTTTCACATTTAATTCACTTTTTTTTAAATAATTAATTATGAATTATTCCCCCCATACACTTGTCACCCTTTCTCTTAGTTGCACCAGAAAATCCACAATTTATTTTAATTAAAAGTCAATTTTCGTCACCCATCCTAAAAGCGCTCCTAAAATCACTCCTAGTTGTCTCTTTATTCCCCTTATTTCCAATTAATGACGGATGCCTTTCTAAAACTGAGTTGAGTTAAAATAGGATTGTTCTCTAGTTAGACTAGTGTTAACTAGACTCTAGATACATTTCTATGCTTGCACATTCTTTTATCTTTATTCCAATTTTACCTTAAATTCCAATTTGGTAATTACTTGCACATATGTGTATTAAATCACTCTTTTGATTTATTTTATTTTCATTGATTTCTAAAATTGATTTATTTCATCCCCTCATTATTTAATTTATGGAATTAGTTTTTAGTCTTCTCACTAACTTAGACTTAAGGTTAGTTAAATCTTTATTTGCAAACGCTTAGACCCTTAGGGATTATGATTAATAAATTCATTATTTCATTAATTAATTAATCAATTAATTAATTCGACAGTGCTCAAGATTTTACAAGGTTTAACCTTCGCTCAAAGTTTTCTAGGCCATCTAGATTCATTGACTCAATTTTTAATTCCGCGGCGTGCCCTTCAAGACGCACTTCGTGCTCCAAGGGTGCCACTCGCCTTTGATTCAAATTTTTAACTACGCAACATTCCCTTCAATATGCACTCTGTGCTCCAAGGGTTCCACTCACCTTTGACTGGTTTTGGTAGTTATCCAACCCCTGAAGTCAGCACTCCATTCGGGAAATCTTGTGAGAGACTAAGAGCTTCTAAGGAATAAGGACCATGCCTTATTGTGCGCCCCTTAAAAATCTTTGTGAGTGACTGTCTCAGTATACCCTCACGGCATCGTGGATCTCTCGAACTAGGTAATCATTAACCTACAATTCCAGGTAAGAAAAGAGTGCTAGTAGGTTGTGTCAAGGATGCTGCCACACCTCTCCCTCAATATTTGGTTTATGTGCATGGCCCCTGTATTCCTTATGTGATTCATATTAGAAATCAATCATCAGCCTGCATCCATCAACAAAACATTGTCAATGATCCATAAACAACATCATAATATAATCAATCATATGTCACATATGCATAAATGAAATACTCAAACCAATACAATCCACTCCCTGACTCAATCTGGAGTCCAAGGAGGTCCAATGATGCCATCGACATCCTCAATCTGTCAAGTGTCTTGCACACTCAAGGAAAATCGTCAACAGCATCTGTAGATACATAGATATCAAACAACATAAATCATAATCTATCTACATCATCATAAGAATTCATAAGCGAAACAGATAACCATATACTATAACTGGATCACTTGCATGCAAGTGTCCTCAAAGAATAATTCAACATCATGTGCTCACAAGAGAGGGATGTTACATATTCTCGTTTGTCTTTGATCCTCTGCGGTATTATAGATGTTTTTGTCCCATGCATCCTATAATCCACCACAACTTTTTGAGAGCTCACAAATAAATTTTGGGTGGTAGGTTTTCGTTAATAAGTTATATGTTTTTAATGGTGTTGTGTGGGTAGTATTATAAAAACAACATGGAAATGAAATTATAATACTAGAAGAAATGGAAGAATCCTCAAGTAATGTGATGTGAACACAATCTGGGTCAAACTGTATGAATATGTATCAATAATAACCTTCACTAATATAAGACAACCATGAATTACACAACCAGAGAGATTGTTGCAGGGTGGTGGTTTCGATGGGATTCTCTTGGCGATTTTGATTTCAGTCCTAGGTTTATAAGGCCGAGAGTTGGTGGTTTCTTAATGGGGCAAAGGCAATGCATTAATTTTATGTTTTTGAGTATGTTGGATTTTTTTATGTGCATTGCTATTCTAGCCATGAATTTTGGTAAAATGGGTTATTAGGTTTGATTCTTGGTGTTCTTTTTAGGTACATTGTGAGAAGACGGATATTTGAAGAGATGTTGAATTTTACATAACACTAAATTAATGGGTAATAAGAATTAGATACAGTGCTCACACACATTAAATTTTTTTATCTAAAATATTTGCTTCTTGTTTTTCTTAATTTTTGGGTTTTTTGAGTTTTCCAATGTTCTAAAACCTTCTAGTTAGGTTATGTGTTGTTGGTATACTTTACATTTCAAGATAAGGTTATGTGTTGTTGGTATATGTAACATCCCGCTCTGGCGCACTTACAAAACTTATTCTTTGAGGACACTTGCTCGCAAGTGATTTGGATTTTATGATGATAAAACTTTTTCCTTCATTATGATGTGTTAAGTTATATGACAGGATGTTTTTACTACATTGATGTAGACAGGTGCTACTGACTCAGTTTCATTGAGTGTGCAGGGTTCGGACCTTGAGGATGCAGAGGCATCGGTGGAACTCCCTTAGGTTATGTGTTGTTGGTATACTTTACATTTCAAGATAAGGTTATGTGTTGTTGGTATATGTAACATCCCGCTCGCGCACTTACAAAATTTATTCTTGAGGACACTTGCTCGCTAAGTGATTTGATTTTATGATGATAAAACCCTTTTCCTTCATTATGATGTGTTAAGTTATATGATATGATGTCTTACTACCTTGATGTAGACAGTGCTAACACCCGCCATTGAGTGTGCAGGGTGGTCGACCTTGAGGATGCAGGTATCGGTGGAACTCCCTTGGACTCCTGGATTGAGTCGTGGAGTGGGCTGAGTTGTTTCATTTACGGCGATATTGCTCTTTGATGATATATATTGATTTTATGGATATGTTGTCTATTGATTCGACATGATGGTTGATGGTGATGCAGGCCATAATACGGTCAATGGACTCACATATGGAGTAAAGGCCACACACGAAGTTCCAGAGATTGAGGGAGAGGTGGATAGCAGCCCTGCCACAAACTACTAGCACTCCTCGGCTCGCAATTCGAACTGTAGGTTAACGATTTACTTAGTTCGAGAGGATCCACGTATTGAGGGCAGACCGCGACGCCACCACGATTCTAAGGCTGCACAAGGGCGGCCCCATTCCTTAGAGCCCTAGTCTCCAGTTCACCCCGCTGAGTAAGTTGACCTGTGGGTTATAGAGTCTTACCAACTGCTTCAGTGGCACCCCTTGGAGCACGCGGATGCATCCTGGTGGGCACGCCGCGGTATGAATTACAAGTCACGAAAGTGGCACCTTTGGAGCACGCAGTGCATCCCCGGCGGCACGCCAAGGGCGACGTAAGGCAACCGAGGGGCGCAGTGGCACCCTTGGGTTAACGAAGGCCCCAAGGGCACGTCGCTTTGAGGATTATGATGAGACCGCCTAGACGACATCCTGAGACCTTAGCACCTGATCAATTCTTAAAACGACCCCCCCTAATTAAATTGTCTCCCTGTTCAATCAAAACCTAAATTAAAACTTCTCTAAGACAAATTTTGACGAGCCCTAAGAAAAGATCCTACAAAGATAAACATAAGGCATAAACTAAAACCCTTCTAGGTGTTAATTAAAGTCTTCTAAAAAGGTAATGGGGGTAAAGTAATGAGGGAGTTAATTTAAGTGAAACCCATGGCGTTTAAATTATAAAGGAGAATTAAATTTTTTAAAGAGGGGAGTATAAAAACTAGGATTTAAAAAAAATAAAAATAAATAAATAAATAAATGTTTGTCTATATATATTGAAAAGAATGTTAAGCGCATTTATCATTTGGGGGTTTAACAAAAAAAATATAATAATAATAAATAATGGAAAGAGAGAAATAAAAGAAGAAAAAAAATATATATATATATATATAAATAAGGAAACTTGGAATAAGGAAACTTAAAAATTGGAAAGTAGGAGACATAGGTTAAAAAGAAAAAAGGAATCTGCATTAAAGGAATTACTAAATTTTAGAACTTCATTTTAGGAAAGTGATTAAAAGCATGAGAGGGGATCTAGGGACCCTAGGAGAAATTTAAGTAGCAATTTGGGGGGAGTGAGGGAATTTAGTCCTTTACTTATTAAAAAGAGTTTAATTATTGGAGAACCCTAGGGATGTGTGACACTTGGAGGGCGGAGATTGTTTAGAGGTTGGTCATTAAAAATTAATTAATTGATAATTAGAAAAGTAAGTGGGTCTCATTTTTTCTATAAAAGAAAGGGAAAGGAAGGAAAAAGGGGATGAACGGTGAGTGTAACGTTACGCTGCTGAATTGTGGTTTGACGGATTTTCTTGTGAGGAGTTGGGTCTATCTCAGCTGTGTTGGAGTGGTAGCTCAGCCGTGGAGGCGAGCTGAGAGGCTAGTGTTATCTCTGGTTCTTGTGTGGCCCCTTTGTGGCTCGGGGGGGCTAAGGGGGAAGCAGAGTACCCCTAGCGTTTGGATGGGAGGTACCGGTGAGCCTTTTGCGGTCGGCGAGCAGGAGCGGCAAGGAGTGCGGGACGCGGCACGGAGTGTGGGACGTCTTCCGACGCAGGCGTAAGGCAACGATATGGTTTGTTTTTAATTCAGTAGAATATAATGCATTCGATATATGCTGTTATCAAAATTTGGTGGTGAATGAATTTAATGGCTGTCATACTTTCTACCCGGCGATTATTAGCATAGCTGCTGCAACTACGGTTCTTAGTTTAATCTATTGTGTGATAAAATTTCGACTATTGCTACTCTTCTGTCAACTAGTTTTACCCCTGAAAGTTACCTAGATAACGGAATGCTGTAAAACAAATCTACCCTAGCATTGTGGATAGCGAAATCCTAAGATGAACAATGAATGGTTTAACCCCGGCAACTTTATTTCATCCCCTTTTGTTTTACCTTGCCTCTTTCGCTGAGGGTGCTAGGGCTATTTTACTACTGCTAGCAGTAATCCTTTTAATTCTTTTCTCTATCACGCTGTTGTCTGGAAATTCCTGCGTCTCCTCAAAGGTGAACCTTCTCTGTATTTGGGTGCAAATTTTCCTTGCGTTTTTTTTTGGTAAATTGCCCTGCGTTTTTCCCTATTTCTTTACTTTCATTAACTTACCCTGAGATCGATGCGCCCGAACCCTTGCAGCCCCAATCTTGAACCACCTGGTGTTTCGATGCCATTGGGCCCTCCCTTAACCAACCACCTTCCCTCCATGCCCAACAATCGAACGGCGTCTGCGCAATTCGATTTATCTCTGCATTTTTAAATTTACTGTGGGAGAACGTGTTCTCTATGGGCGAATCTGTTCACTGTGGGAATTCATTTTTCCAGTTGATTAAATTCCGTTGAATTCGTTCTGCACCTGTTGGCATTTGATTTTCACTTATGATGAATTCGTTGGAATTCGTCTTCTTGTTTGTTGTCTAAGCGAACCGAGGAGGAGTTGAATTGCCTTGGATTCACTTCTGGTTTGCGTTGATCTCGTCTGGTGCGTTGAGGGTGTTCTGCGTGGGAGGTTGTTTTATTTTAGAGTAGCTACCTCACCGTGTGTGCACCAGTAGGCACACGCTTCCATAGCTTGCGGTTATGTCGAACCCCTTGTTCCATAACCGCTGTCTCTTTTACTGTCAGCAAATTCGGCGAGATGCCACGCCTTGTCTTGTGCTTCACGGATTTAAAGGCAACTATCTGCGTGCATTTAACCAAGGCCCGTTTCTCTGTTACTGACAGGTTTTGGTGTATTAAGACGGATTTAAATGGCAGGTGGCGGCTTACTAATAATTAAATTAGTATTGATACCTTGTTATTGATTGACTAGCAACAACCAATATTAAATACGCCGATCAAATTCTTAAAAGTGGTTGTTGCTACTTTTAAATAATTAAATTTTTTTATTTCATGAATGTATTCCCATGTCAGTTTCTCTGCTAACCTGTAACGTAATGAACACTGTTGAATTTTAAAGGCTACTTTAGTTACTTGAAACGCGTCGGCCCAGTCCTGCAAATTCGACATTATACATTTTAGGGTTTCCGTCTTTTTGATTAGGGTTATATTTTATTAGAAATTTAATAGATAATTATAATGCTTTTTGTTTTAAGGAAGTCCGTTCTATCGTGCAATTTCTCAATGGTATTTATTCGGGTTTAGGTTTTTGTTTTCGTAGGCAAAACTATGACTGTTTATTTGTGGCATCACTCACCATTGTCTTGCTAAAATCAAAAAAATAAATAATTAAAAACAATATTTTCAAATTAAAAAAAAAAAAATTATTTGAAATTATTCAATTCTTGTAAATTTTTAAATTGGAAATCTCAATCATTTATAATTGTGATGTTAGCCTAGATACCACTACCTTTAACATTGTCATGTTAATCAACTATATGGTTAAGTGTGTGTCATTTTAATTGAGTTTACAATGTCTAGTTTAATATGAGGACACTTATAAAATTGAGGTCATATTTAGATGCTATAACCCTTAGACATTGCCATATTTTATCCTTGAATATTTATATGTTGTCACCCTAATTATAATGATACTTTGATGTTCCTTGGTTTACAATTATGATGTTAGACTTGTTTGTTCACAATAGGGAAGGGTGTTGTCAATTAGTGAAATGGTTACCAATAAATGGTGTGATTAATTCATCATCATGACATTAACCTCCTTTATGTTTTCAACACAAGGATGAATATTAACTACTTTTATGTTATCATCTAGTTATAACCTGTATAGTCAAAGGGGTTAAATCACTTCTCTTC